>JARQOC010000005.1:538420906-538540460 GCA_033576535.1 Allobates femoralis
GGTGGGTAATCATTAATGGTTGCTGGTAAACATCTCTTTATTTTGGAATATACAAAAAAGTTTTTAGCAATTGTGATCTGGAAATGTAGAAACCCAAATCTTAATGTCTCAACTGTAGCAACGTCCAACAAAAACTCATAAGTTTCCTTTATTTGTTCATTACCAAAATCTGTTACGTCTTATTGAGAGTCAGAAACAGCGCGGGCTCTGAATATAAATTGGACGGTGGCAAAGAAATAATGAAATCTTGTTAATCTTTATCCTAAAAAAACATTGACCAGTACTTGTTGTTGCCTCCTTTCATCTTATTTTAACACCTTGTTCACTAAATGGGAAATCCCTGAACTATGGAACTACATGGTGGCCCGATTCGAATGCATCAGGTATTCTAGAATATGGGGGCTAAATTCCGTGCCAATATCGCAGATTGGCCATGACCCGGGAATTTTTCGTTTTCGTTTTTTTGCTCCCCTGCTTCCAAGAACCATAACTTTTTTATTTTTCCGTCAATATAGGCATATGATGGCTTGTTTTTTGCGGGACGAGTTGTACTTTCATACGCAATCATTTATTTTACCATATAGTGTATAGGGAATTTGCAAAAAAATTCTAAATTGCAAAAAAAGTGAAATGACATGTTTGTTTTTTGGGTATTTTAGTCGCCATATTCACTGTATGGTAAAACTGACATGACGGTGTGATGCCTCGGATCGGTACGAGTTCGTACACATCCAACTTGTATACCTTTATTGGTATCTAGGTGCTAAAAAAAAATTCAGAAGTTTGAAAAAAACAAAACTGGACGTAGCGTTCTCATTGGCGACCCGTAGCGTTCTCATTTTTTGGGATCTAGGGCTGTGTGATGGCTTATTTTTTGCGTCTTGAACTAATGTTTCTAATGATACCATTTTTTGGGGGATCCGCAGTTGTGATCGCCTGTTATTGCATTTTATAGCAATGTTGCGGCAACCAAAAAAACTGAATTTTGGCGTTTGGACCATTTTTTCCGTTACGGAGTTCCCGGCTCTCATTAACGGATTTAATAGGATGATAGATCGTGCGATTCTGAACGCGGCAATAACAAACGTGTGGTTTTTTTCTTTTTTTAATACTTTTATTGTGAATGGGGAAAAAGGGGGGTGATTTGAACTTTTATATATTTTTTTTTTTTTTTGCAGGTTTTTAAAAACTTTATTTTTTCATTAATTCTTATTTTTACACTGCCTCTTTAAGAGGCACTTTGCTGCACAGTTCAATTGCTTCTGGGAGATACAGATGAGCTGCAGCTCATCTGTATCTCCCAGAATCGCGGACTTGCTGTGGCTGGCAGCTCCTGCTAACCACAGAAGGGAAACTGCTCTGACAGCATCCGGGGTCTAGCGTTCCCCGCCGCGGCCACCTTGGATCCCGCTGTCAGTGATTGACAGCGGGATCCAAGGGGTTAACCACACCGATCGGATCCCGGATCTGATCGGAGCTGTTAGCCCGACATCTCAGCTGATCACATCAGCTGAGATGTCGGCTGTTTGATGTGAGCTCCGCTCGGGAGCTCATATCAAACACCCCTTACCGGCCCATGACGTCCTCCTACGTCATAGGTCGGGAAGGGGTTAAATCCCGTGCCTATATCGCTGATTGGTCGCGGCCGGGCGCGACCAATCAGTGAAGTGTGGTTCAAATCTCGCGCCAGTTCGCGGCCGGACTGCACCTGTCGCTAATTAATCGAGGGCGGCTGGCATGACCAATCAACGACACGGGATTTCCGATACAGACAAACAAAAAGAATTAGACGATTATATAGTAGACTAGAAAATAGGCCCGATGCTATTGCATCGGGAGTGCGTAGAAATGAACAGGTACCGTAGAAATAGCGGCTGAATAGTACAGTCCTCTCTCCAGAAACGACGGTGTTGTTGCAGGATTTATATGGTGACTCACTGGTTAACACTATATGGTGGCTCAGTGGTTAGCACTGTATACGGTGGCTTAGTGGTTAGCACTGGATACGGTGGCTTACTGGTTAGCACTGTATATGGTGGCTTAGTGGTTAGCACTGTATATGGTGGCTCAGTGGTTAGCACATTATATGGTGGCTGAGTGGTTAGCACTGCATGGTGGCTCAGTGGTTAGCACTGTATATGGTGGCTCAGTGGTTAGCACTGTATATGGTGGCTCAGTGGTTAGCATTGTATATGGTGGCTTAGTGGTTAGCAGAATATATGGTGTCTTACTGGTTAGCACTGTATATGGTGGCTTAGTGGTTAGCACTGTATATGGTGGCTCAGTGGTTAGCACTGTATGGTGGCTCAGTGGTTAGCACTGTATATGGTGGCTCAGTGGTTAGCACTGTATATGGTGGCTCAGTGGTTAGCACTGTATATGGTGGCTCAGTGGTTAGCACTGTATATGGTGGCTCAGTGGTTAGCACATTATATGGTGGCTGAGTGGTTAGCACTGTATATGGTGGCTGAGTGGTTAGCACTGGATGGTGGCTGAGTGGTTAGCACTGTATATGGTGGCTCAGTGGTTAGGACATTATATGGTGGCTGAGTGGTTAGCACTGTATGGTGGCAGAGTGGTTAGCACTGTATATGGTGGCTTAGTGGTTAGCACTGTATATGATGGCTCAGTGGTTAGGACAGTATATGGTGGGTCAGTGGTTAGCACTGTATGGTGGGTCAGTGGTTAGGAGTGTATACAATGTCTCAGTAGTTAGCACTGTATATGGTGGCTGAGTGGTTAGTTGTTTTCCCATGTTCTCTGGCCCATCTTCCACTGTTTCTCTGCCCCGTGTTTCCCTGTTCTGTGCGGTGTCTTCCCCTGTTTTCTGGCCCTGTCCTCTACCAGTGTGTCCCGCCGTCTTGTGCTGCTGTCCTGTGCCCCTGTGTCCCCCTGTCCTGTGCCTGTGTCCCCTTGTCGTCTGCCCATGTTCCTCTGTCCTCTGCCCCTGTGTCTCCCTGTCCTCTGCCCCTGTGTCTCCCTGTCCTCTGCCCCTGTGTCTCCCTGTCCTCTGCCCCTGTGTCCTCCTGTCCTGTGCCCTGTGTCCCCCTGTCCTGTGTGCCCCTGTTCTGTGTCCCCCTGTCATCTCCCCCTGTCCTCTGGCCCGTGTGCCTGAGTCCTGTGGCCCTGTCCTGTGTTCTCCTGTCCTGTGTCCCCCTGTCCGGTGTCCCCCTGTCCGGTGTCCCCCTGTCCGGTGTCCCCCTGTCCGGTGTGCCCCTGTCCGGTGTGGCCCTGTCCGGTGTGGCTGTGTGGTGTGTGTCCCTGTCGTCTACCCTGTTTGGTGTCCCCTTGTCCTCTGGGCCTGTTGTGTCCCTCTGTCCTGTGTCCCCCTGTCCTTTGCCCCTGTTGTGTCCCTCTGTGTCCTCCTGTCCTGTGTGTCCGTGTCCTCTACCCCTGTTCTGTGTCCCCTTGTCCTCTGCCCCTGTTGTCATCCTGTCCTGTGTGTCCCTGTCCTCTACCCCTGTTCTGTGTCCCCTTGTCCTTTGCCTCTGTTGTGTCGTCCTGTCCTGTGTGTCCCTGTCCTCTGCCCCTGTTCTGTGTCCCCCTGTCCTTTGGCCCTGTTGTGTCCTCCTGTCCTGTGTGTCCCTGTCCTCTACCCCTGTTCTGTGTCCCCTTGTCCTTTGCCCCTGTTGTGTCCTCCTGTCCTGTGTGTCCCTGTCCTCTGCCCCTGTTCTATGTCCCCTTGTCCTCTGCCCTTGTTGTGTCCTCCTGTCCTGTGTGTCCCTGTCCTGTGCCCCTGTTCTGTGTCCCCCTGTCCTTTGCCTGTGTTGTGTCCCTCTGTCCTGTGTGTCCCTGTCCTCTACCCCTGTTCTGTGTCCCCTTGTCCTCTGCCCTTGTTGTGTCCTCCTGTCCTGTGTGTCCCTGTCCTGTGCCCCTGTTCTGTGTCCCCCTGTCCTTTGCCCGTGTTGTGTCCCTCTGTCCTGTGTGTCCCTGTCCTCTACCCCTGTTCTGTGTCCCCTTGTCCTCTGCTCTTGTTGTGACCCCCTGTCCTGTGTGTCCCTGTCCTGTGCCCCTGTTCTGTGTCCCCTTGTCTTTTGCCCCTGTTGTGTCCTACTGTCCTGTGTGTCATTGTCCTCTGCCCCTGTTCTGTGTCCCCCTGTCCTTTGGCCCTGTTGTGTCCCCTGTCCTGTGCCCCTGTTCTGTGTCCCCCTGTCCTTTGCGCCCTGTTGTGTCCCCCTGTCCTGTGCCCCTGTTCTGTGTCCCCCTGTCCTTTGGCCCTGTTGTGTCCCCCTGTCCTGTGCCCCTGTTCTGTGTCGCCTTGTCCTCTGCCCCAGTTGTGTGCCCATGTCCTGTGTCCCCCTGTCCTCTGCTCTCTGTATTCCTTGGAGCGGCATTGAAGCCGGTCATGTGACAGGGCGGGCTAATGTGACATCACAGAGGGCCTGTCACATGACCGGCTCGAAAAAGAAAGTTTGTGTGCAGTCAGCAGAGCGGGGAGGGGTAAGTGCGGAGCGGCCGGGGGAGAGCGGGCGGCAGCGGCGATACTGACCGGCATATGCGGTGGGAGATCAGCGGCTTATGCACATGAGCGGCTGATCTCCCGAGGGGCGCTGGGCGGTCACCTCGGCGCTATGTTGGTGGGATAGCGGAGTCTCTGGGGCGACGTGTAATATCCAAGATGGCGGCAAAAATCTCGCGAGATTTTGTCGCCATCTTGGATATTACATGTCGCCGCAAGGACAGTGCTCCTCCAGCTGCATGGCGTCACCGAGGCCCCAGCGGTGCTAGAGCAGCGAGGGGCAGCGGTGACCTCGGGGAGGCGGCGGCGGGGCGGAGGCGACGGCGGGGCGGACGGGTGGGCGGCGGAGACGGCGGGTGGCGGGGACGGCAGTGCGGCTGCGGCTCGCGCAAAGGAGTCTGGGATTCGGCGACAACGCCCGAATTCCAAACTCCCGATTATATAAGTAGATGAGTCCATAAGGGTACCTTTATACGTCGCAACCGCGGCGCTGAAGATTGTCGGCGATATGTCTCCCAGGAACCATCGCCGCCAAATTCCCTCCTAATTGTGGCATTGATTTCGGGAATTTGGCGGCAATATGTCGCCTCGCTCCGCTCGCCTGATTTCACTGCAATCCTCTGAAATCAGGCGAGGGGAGCGAGGCGACATATTGCCGACAAGTTCCCGAAATACACGCCACAATTAGCAGGGAATTTGGCGGCGATGGTTCCTGGGAGACATATTGCCGACAATCTTTATCCCCGCGGTTGCGGTGTATAAAGGTACCCTTAGGTACAATGGATCCAACATATGCTAAGAGTGTATCTTTTTGGCATAAGGTTCATATGGTTCATCAGTACTTGTATGACTGGGTGAGTCAATGAACAACCTATAGATGATCAAATAATGTCTACACCAATAGTAATAGAAGTCACCTAATCACAACACAGGAACATATACTAGTGCATCTCATTGAATTAGAATATCATCAAAAATTCAATGTAATATTGCCATGTAAACATTACCTTGAAACACGTAGATTAATAAATCAATATGATACTCCCCCCTGGATGTCTCGTGCAATATGACAGCACGGTTTTTAACCCTTCATCCTCCCTACTTTAATTTTCTGAGATAATGATCTTTGGGTCTTCATTGGCTTTAAGCCATAATCATCAACATTAACAGAAATAAACACTTGAAATAGATCACTCTGTGTGTAATAACTATATATAATATGTGTTTCACGTCTTGAATTACTGAAATAAATTAACTTTCTGATGATATTCTAATTCATTGAGATGCACTAGTATACTGCCCATCCCCAACCCAGTATAAGCATAACGCAATGAAGAAAGGGGTAAAAATTAATAATGACTACTCAAAACATGAATAAAAAGTGGTAAATTTGTATATAATCCATACAAATAAACAAGGCGAGTTAAAAGAGGGAATATTGCACCGAAAGGGGCGCCGTCCGGCAAAAGAAAACTAGAAAACTAAACAGCAGTAAACTGTAGGTAAAGCAATATATCAAAGAATGAAGAGCAAGCCAGGCCAAAATGTCCTACAAGCAGTATTAAGAAGGAAGAGCCAAAAGAAAGTGATAGAAGTGATGAAACATATGTCGGGGTCTAGGGACACAAGGTTCACCAGCCATACTATAGATAGTTCCCTGAAGTAAAAGGTATTTGTAATGTGAGTCTTGTCTCCCTAGACCCCGACGTACGTTTCATCACTGATTAACTCTCTTTTGGCTCTACCTTCATAATACTCCTTATAGGACATTTTGGCCAGGCACTCTCCTTATTCTTTGATATATTACTTGACCTATAGTTTCTCGCAGTGTTTAGTTTTCTGGTGTATATATTGATATTTGGTGGTTATATTGCCGGACGGTGTCCCTTTCGGGGCAATATTCCCTTTTTTAACTTTTGTTTATTTGAGTGGATTACAAACAAACTTACAACTTCTTATTCATGTTTTGAGTAGTCACTATTTTTTATACCCCTCTCCTCATTTCACTAAACCAATAGAAGGAGTAAATATTAACTATCCGCCGCCCCCTAACATGGGGATCTATGGGGCCGGATCGCACCGGAGCTGGACGCCGGGTGCTAAAGCTCAGCGCTGCTCGGTGCTGAACTTCAGCACCACGGAGCCGTCCCCTGCTGACAGTGCAGGAGCCGCGATCCTGAATTATCAGCAGCTGCGGCTGCAAATGAGCCATCCGGCTGCACACCGGACCAGAGGGCATAATTGGCTGTCCAGTTCTGTGTCCAGATCCGGTCCAGGGCTGTCCGGTTCACCCCTGGCAGCCCCGGACCGGATCTTGCCGTGGTGTGAAGCCAGCCTAAAATGACAATTTTTTCATCTATATTTTAATCTAATTAAACTATAAATCTGCTAATGTGTAAATGCAAAACAAGCAAGATAATTATCTTAAATAAATGGAAATTCTTCTGGTTAAAACTTCCCGAAAATCATAAAAGTCATGAATAAAGCTGTTCTGTTCTGACAGGTTTGGGTATTAATTGCATTCATTTTCATTTGTGTCAGCGCAGTGTGAATTAAAAGAGAGGAATGGCTATAGTCAAGATATATATCTCATTTACAACAGAACAATAGGTATAATGAAACATTCTCCGCCGATGCTCACTACGCCAACATCTAGTTAATAGAACGGTGTGTGAAGTTTAGTAATCCTTTCATCTCTCATCTTCCCGAACAATGAAAATAAATTATATTCGCAGCCTTAAACTTCAAAAATGAACGAATCAGCAGGAGCTCCGATGGGTTAAAGGGACCGTGGATCTTATAACATAAGTCCTATTTTCACAATGTATTAAAGGGGTTCTCTGGACATTTAATATTGATGACCTATTCTAAGGATAGTGATTTTAAGATCGGTGGGAGGGGGGAACAACCCAGGCTGAGGAGTCGGAGTCAGTGTCCATTTTGGGTGGAGTCGGATTCAGGGAAATTGATAAGTTGGATGTTTGGCTTACTGACTTCATGGACCCTGATTGTGGAGTTGGAGTTGTGTCCATTTTGGGTGGAGTCGGATTCAGGGAAGTTTAGAAGTCAGATGTTTGGCTTAGTGACTTCATGGACCCAGATTGTGGAGTCGGACTCGTGTCCATTTTGGTGGAGTTGGAGTCAGAGTTAAGGCCAGGTTACACACTTCAATGTCCCAGCGATCCCACCAACGATTGGGATCGCTGGGACATTGAAGGCTGACCGCTGGTGAGCTATCACACAGGCAGACTCACCAGTGATCCAGACCAGCAAGCACGCTGGTATCCAAGGTAAACAGCGGATAACTAAGCGCTTAGTTATCCACAGTTTACCTTGGATACCAGCTCCCAGCGTTGCTGTGCGGTACTGGGAGCTCGCTGATCGTTGGTCTCCTGCTGTCACATGCAGCGATGCTGCGTGTTCAGTGGACGCCAACGATACATTTATGAACCGGTTCACAAGTCTGCGATCAACGACTCATCGATGACCATTGATAGGTGTAACACGCAACAATATCGTTTAGACATCGCTGAAATGTCACCAAACCAATGACGTTGCAACAATATCATTACCTATATCGTTGTGTGTGACGAGCCCTTTAGGGAAATCGAGCAGTCGGAGTTGGACAATTGGCTTACTGACTGCATAGCCCTGGGTTCAACTCCCAACACCTCCAATGATCAGCTGCTATCAGCTACACTGGACACCAGATGTCGTTTGTTTTGCCAAAGAGTTTAGGCCAAAAAAAAAAAAAAACAGGAAAAATCTTCACTAAAAAGGTGCCATTTTTTTGTCCCAAAAAGTTGTGTAAGTACAAAATTATAGGGGATTTTGTTATAAAACATGAATAATTGGCAAAATATTAGTAAATCACAAATCACAGAAGCATCTAAGTTTGACAATTATATATTTTATAGTTACAAAAAAAGTTTTTTTGATTTGTTTTTGCATCTTTTGCTGAAGTAACAACACAAAACACAATCCTTTTATTTTCGCAAAATCTGAGTTTTGTCAATATTTTCCGTAAGTTGCATCGGTTTCTAAGTGAGTTCCCTTCAGTGTTATAATAGGGTTTACTAGGAGAAGCGCACAATAGCCTTCAGGTAGATGCCGTGGCTAGCTCCAAAACCCCTGTTATGGTACCTTTACACGCCGCGACGGCAGGCTGGATACATCCCACTACTTCACGTGCACGAGCACGCTCAAACGGTTACAAACGGTCAACGCACCCTCTTTACACGCCGCCACAAGGTGCGCTACGCCACGCTACATCTATAGCTAGCTACATCGCCGGGTGTCTCAAGTAGCCAGCTGTAGCTCATTTACACACCGCTATAACCAGCTACTATGGGCGGACCTTGTGCAGCAGGGCCTGCACATAGGCGTGCCAAAATTGTGGATTACGAGCCGTCCGTATGCTGATAGGACGAAGCAATAACATCCTGATTGGGCAGGCAACGCAGGAGGCTGAGTAATACAGCACGCTCGAGCGATTGTGTAGTGTGACTCGTCAGCTCCTTAAATATGCCTCCCTATGCAGCGACTACCAATCGTCATGCAGCAGCTTCCACCAATGATCGCACATGGGGCGCGGTAACATGGAGCCAGGGTCACGCCTTAGCTACATTGCAGCTACATCGCAGGCTGTCCCGAGTTCCCTTCCGTTGCCTCTTTACACGCCGATACAGCTCGCTACCATCGGCGATGTAGCCATCAGTTTTCGAGCAGAGCTAGGAAACAGATGTATCTGTTGCCGGCTGTAGCGTCACGTCTTCAGACGCCGCTACGACGGGCTACATTGGCGCTACAAGCTACATTTGTAGCCTGTAGCGGGATGTATCCAGCCTGCCGTCGCGGCGTGTAAAGGTACCTTTATAGATGAATCACTCATACTGGGCATGCAACTGATGAAGGTCTAAAGGTACCGTCACGCGCAGCGATATGCCTTCCATATCGCTGGCGATTTGACGTGAGGCACTGTTTTTCACATCGCCGTGGAGCTGTAACACGTAGCGATTTTGCGTGCCATCTCCGGCGATCCTGCGTTCCGGAAATCGCCTGGCGCAGACCGGGAGCAAGTTCCCTTTCCCACATCGCCGCGTCACACGCCTCCACCTGATCAGCGATGTTGCCGGAGAGTGTGAGTACGCCGAGGAGACAGGCGTACCAGAGTGTTTCTCACCGCGCCCCTACCACTCCGATCGGCCACCACAACTGCATTACCATTGGTCAGGCAATGGGAGCGCAGGAGCAGCCACCAATCATGGTACATGGAGTGCGCCAAACAGAATGCTCAGGCACGCCTCTGGAATTGCTTCCAGATGGTCTGAGTTCGCTTTATACATCACTATTGCCCTGTCACATGCCATAATGCGCAGAAATCACCTGTTGGATATCGCCTGATTTCACTGCAGAGCAGGGCGATCAGGCGACGCTCCACCGGCGACTTCTCACCGTAAAATCGCCCTGTCTCACGCCACTGCGCACAGGCAATGTGGTTTCCACATCGCCGAATTCTGCAATTGCCAACAAAATGGCTGGCGATATCGCCGCGTGTGACGGTACCTTAAGTTTTGAGACCGAAACGTCTTGCATTTGCTTACCAGTACCGTCACAACTATAAACGTCATTTTGAGAAGCAAAGTGCAGGGTGCCAAGTCTATGTTTCTACGGATTATGGTCGGAGGACCCTTCTGGAGCACCTGTTTCCTGAAGTGCCATACTATATTAACACATATCAGATCCTGTAACACTCAACACGGCGCACAGATGATTGATAGCAAAGACAATATCTAGGTTAGTATTTCCCAAACTCCAGTCCTCATGGGCACAACAAGTCATGTTTTCAGGGTTTCCTTAGTAATGCTCAAGTGATGCTTTGATAATGATTCCGTCACATGTCCAATATTAAGAAAATCCTGAAAACATTAATACATGACCTCTTGGGGGCTGTGAGGATTGGAGTTTGGGGAAACCCTGATCTGGATTATTAGACAGAAGTAAGTAGAATGACTTACCATTTTTCTGACAAGCATAGTACACTGCATTACATAAGTATTGCAGTGTATTATAGTAGCGAAGAATAAAATTCAAGTTGCCTACAGGGACTAAAAGTGAAAAAAATTCTAAAATATTTAGAAATATAAAGAAAAGATCTATTTTTTTAAAAATTAGACCTACCGAGCTAAGACTCAAGGAGGGGTTGTAGAAGTAAAGCTAAGTGCAGATGACCGTTCTTCTTTCTGATCCGAGAACATTGACTCAATTATGCTAATCACACTGTTTATCATAGTTTGATCAAAGTGTGAACCGATTTTCTAGGATATGTCAGTCCGTGAAAATCAAACTGCAGACTGATGTCATCTGAGCGCGTTCCAATTTTTTCGATGGCCCATTGACTTGCATGCCCGAGTGCAATCCAATAATTGGATGCAACCTGGACATATTGCGATTTTTTTTCCAAGTTGGTCGGAGGAAAAAATGTTACTTGTGCACGGTCTCATAGAATAACAATAGTGTGATCTGATGTTTTGTCAAAATGCAGTCGGACCAAAAATACGGTCATGTGCACGAGCGCAAAGGGAGAAGAAAGCTGGATGTCAAGTGAAGCTGGAAGGCTGAGCTCTGCCGGAGAGAACAAACCTCAGCTGGAGAAGGACCTGAGTATTGTGACCTCTGAAAATGTGAACTATCCATGATATCCTGCCTGTGTGTGGAAATTGGATTGTGAACTGTTCCGAATACAAGGTAAGTCTTGTGTTAATTGTTTCTTGCCGAAGAGAAGCGTTTACGTCTGTTGGACTTTATGTGATGGTGGACAATTGAGTTTTATGTTTATCATCAACAATGAAATCTGCTCATTCTGAACCTACATTTGTTGCTAACCTTCCGCAATATATTTTAAAGAATTTATATAAAATGAGTTAACATAAATAGGGTCTGGGAGCTTGGTATTTAACATAAAATACAAAAATACAAAAATATATTATTGTCGCAATCATACTGATTCTGAATAAAGTTAATATGTCATTTTTGCAGCACGCTAAATGCTAAAACGTTTGTTCACACTCCATATCGTCTCACATAGGGGGTCACTGATTAGAAACTATACAGTTTCGGAGAACTAGGATGATTTTACTAAAAGGGGTTGGACAGAGATCTCCGACAATGCAATAAGAAAAGCCACCAGTGTGATATAGCATATACACAGTAAGGATTGACAGGGACTACCGTGCTGCCCAACTGACAATGACCCGAGTTGTTACATGAAGTGCACAACAAGGTTACCTATTGTACACCCTGCCTAATAAAAATCACATAAATTAATCTGATGACACAGTGTAAATTACTGGGTGCTTGAAGTAGACTGTCAGCGGGATAGCATAGCAGTTTACAAACTAATAGAAAGCTCTATACCTCCCCTTGAAACCAGGCACAGCAAAAAAATGACTAGGAACCAGACATGAATATTGACTGCATTCTCTATTTGTTAGATGTTTAGTTAATTTTACAATGGCTGTAGCCCATCTAATATGGTTTGGCGCCAAACACTATTTTCGAGTGCACTCTTCCCGCCAAAGTTGCCCGTCGCGTGGCCTGAGCTCAGGACTTACGTCTAGGAAGGTCTTGGAAGACAAGTCAGATGATTCAACTTGTCACACACAGGGAAGTCTCTTATCATATTAGCGATGACTCTCCGGATGGGTCACAGAAAGGGGCCTGAATGGATGGAGTGGGGAATTCAGCTCTGCAGACACCCATAGGTGCCCCATTCAGAATCAGTCTCCCTCCACAGCAGACATGCTTATTAAGGCATTATTATCCTAGCACAACTCACACTATTGACAGGATAGTCAATTTAGAGCCCCGAGTCTGGATTTCCAAGTAGTCCAACGGAGCTAGTTCTCTGAACGTCTGCACACCTTTAGTTCTTGCTGGGAACTAACCTACACCACGAGACCTACTAAAGAGTCTGATCCTTCGGCTGGTCTTGGCTCAAGACCAGCCGAAGGATCAGTTGATCCGAAACGGTGCCGTCGTCTGCACCTCCAACACCCCCTCCCCAGCACCCTGTACCACAATGCTGATTAAAGTCGTCCATTGAGGAACAACTATCACCGGGTGAGTGCCTCTTTCTTCAATGTGATTTTACCTCTCAGGCTGTTACAAGATTGTCAATTGCAGCAGAACCAGGGGTGCACAATGCTGATACCGCTACTTTGGATCTTCAGTGATCGGTGCCCCGCTATTCTGCCTCTTAAACATCTACCAAAGAGACTACTTGCCAGTCTTAACAGAGACCCCTGGTGGATGGATGCTGACACTGCTGCATAACCCCCACCACCCCATAATGGCTTGACATGGAATAAAGAAAAAGGGAGGTAAATGAAACAAAAACAAAAATATTTCTATAGCATCAACATATTTCAAAGCGCTTTACAATTCAGAGGGGACATTTACAGAAAATAATATCAAAGTGTTGTTACCAAGAAATCTGGGATAAGACACTTTGACAAGTCACAACTTGAGGTTGCACTAAAATGTTGCATGGCATTTTCAGGCTACTTTTACCTAAACCATCCAAAATAAGCCAAGATGAGTGGGACTAGAGCACAATGTCCCAGCTAGTCTAATTTATGGAGAGGTGCAAAGTGTCTTAAGCAAACAATCTTTCTCCAAATCCTGACTTTGGGCAAGATGCATAACACTTTCTAGATGTGCCTCATTTATTCACCAACTTTTTGAATATACTGTATGCTTTAAATTGCCATAATGCTTCATTCCCGCGATGAGCTTTTGATGTTTCAGAATTTTTGCACCTATTACCATATTTTTCAGGCTATAAGACGCAGCATAGTAAAAGACACACCCAGATTTTAGAGGAGGAAAATAGGGTAAAAAGATTTGATGCAAAAAATGTGTCCCAGTTATGAGGTGGACATCTGCTGCTAACACTGTTATGGGGGTAATGTCCACATCCTGGTATATGTTCCTGTCCTGATATATACAATTGTGCTCAAAAGTTAAGTACTCCGGCAGATTTTTTGCTTTTGTGGCTTTTTTCCAGAGAAATTATAACACAAAAACCTTTTTTCCACTCATGGTTAGTGGTTGGGTGAAGCCATTTTTGTGAAACTACTGTGTTTTCTCTTTGTAAATCAAAATAACATCCAAATCACCCTGATCAAAAGTTCACATACTCCAGCTCTTAATACTGTGTATTGCCACCCTCTAACATCAATGACATCTTGAAGTCTTTTGTGGTAGTTGTGGATGAGGCTCTTTATTTTCTCAGATGGTAAAGCTGCCCATTCTTCTTGGTAAAAGGCCTCCAGTTCCTGTAAATTCCTGGGCTTGCTTGCATGAACTGCGTGTTTGATTTCTCCCAGAGTGGCTCCATGATACTGAGGTCAGGAGACTGAGATGACCACTCCAGAGCCTTCACTTTATTCTGCTGTAGCCAATGACAGGTCAACTTGGCCTTGTGTTTTGAATCGTTGTCATATTGGAACATCCAAGTACGCCCCATGTGCAGCTTCAGGGCTGATTAGTGCAAATTTGCCTCCAGTATTTGCTGATAACGTGCTACATTCATCTTTCCTTCAACTTTGACCAAGTTTCCTGTGCCTTTGTAGCTCACACATCCCCATATCATCAAAGATCCACCTTTGTGCTTTACAGTAGGAATGGTGTTCCTTTCATTTTAGGCCTTATTGACACCTCTACAAAAGTAACATTTATGGTTGGGGCCAAAAAGTTAAATTTTGGTCTCATCATTCCAAACTACCTTGTTCCGGAAGTTTGGAGGCTTGTCTCTGTGCTGTTTGGCATATTGTAGGTGAGATACTTTGTGGCATTTGTGCAGTAAAGGCTTTCTTCTGGCGACTCGACCATGCATCCATCCATTCTTCAAGTGCCTCTTTATTGTGCATCTTGAAACTGCCACACCGCTAATTTTCAGTGAGTCCTGTATTTCAGCTGATGTTATTTGTGGGTTTTTCTTTGCATCCCGAACAATTTTGCTTGCAGTTGTGGCCAAAATTTTTGTTGGTACCTGATCGTGGTTTGGTTTTGATAGAGCCCCTGATTTTATATTTGTTAATCACAGTTTGAACACTGCTGACTGGCGTCATCAATTCCTTGGATATCTCTTTGTATTCCTTTTCTGTTTTATACAGTTTAACTATCGTTTCCCGTAGATTTATTGACAATTCTTTGCTTTCCCCATGACTCACAATCCAGAAACATCAGTGGCTGGATGAAAGATGTGACATGCCCGCCAGGGCAGTGGGTACTCGGAACCTGGCCAGACAGTTCTTTTGGGAGGTCACGGGGCCATGATCCGACTCTGTGCCCTGGCAGGGGATAATTTACATGGGATTGAGTCATGACGCCTCCTCCTGTTCTGCTGGCTCTGCCCTCCTCCTCTCCTGCTCTCTGTCAATCAACCTGCCACATAGAGCTTGGTCAGAGCGGCTGGAAAGCATTTGGCCTGACGTCAGCGCCAGATTCCCTACCTGTTTATGCTTTATTCAGAGAGCAGAAGAGGAGGAGGGCAGAGCCAGCAAAACAATAGGTGGCGCAGAGATATAGAAGGGGGCATAATACACAAGGATCCCACCCACTAGACTTATCTGTAAGTTTTCTAATGTCCTATTTAAAGCTTACAGGGGAATTAGAGACATGGGGGACCCTTCCCTGAATCCAGCAGACATGCTGCATTCAGTGCTGCATTTAGTTTGCAATGCAGTATTGGGTGACAGGTCCTCTTTAAGGTAATTTAATATGCACCGCTTCCCCCGCCCATCAGTCTGGTTACCTCTCAGTGCTGGCTTGAGTGCTGAGAACTGATGGAAGGGGAGATGCAGTGAATATTAAGTTACCTTAAACATTGGGCACGCATAATCAGCCGCAGGTGCTCTAAAGCCTGCTAATGAATCCGGTGACCCGCTCCACCGCAGATTGACCCCATAGCCACAGTCAGACCATACATCTGAAATATACAATGCACCCTCCACACTCCTTCAAAATGTTTTGGGAAAAAAGTGCATCTTATATTCCAAAAAATATGGTATATTAAATAGGTTGCTTGCATTTTTTCATTGCATTTTGTATGCGGTTTCTTACATGCATTTTATTGTGTTTTGATGCTACGGTTTTGTCTCTTCTTTGTTTGTCATGCTTTAAAAAACTTATCTGGCTTAAATCAATCTTTACATTTTGGACAGGTCGCAAAACCGGATCCGGTTTTGATAACATGGGTGTCTATATAAACCGGATCCGGTAAAGCAAGACACATATGAATGCCTGCATTACCGGATCGTCTACTGCATCTGGTACCGGATGCCACATTAAGGACACATCCGATACTGCATGCGTTTTTAGGGACACACTTTCCAGTGGAAATTTAGTATGAAGGCACAGGGTAATACCAGAACCGGTTGCGATTACCGGATTGTGCCTTCCAAATGTGACCCTAGCCTTAGAGAGAATACACAGTAAGCAACAAATTCAGGCTTATGTGGTGCAGGTGCAGACCGTTGTGTAACTGCAGGTAGACTTGAGAGACCTTTTCTCTGGAGCAAGTACTTTGATGTGGAATAGAGACAGATCCATCTGAGAAGAGGCTAGGAAACATCTGTGAACCCAGCGATCCTCCAACAGAGCAGGTTTGCTGGGAACTGGGGTGGTAAGAGCAGATCTGGAATCCAGGTGAAGAGTCAAAATAGCCAGTGAGTTTTAGCAGCACGCAGAAGAATGCAGCAATAAACGTCAGTGTAGCCAGATTAAGAGAGTACCCACTGGGAGCAGCAGGGTAAGTCGTAGAATACTCAGACAAGGCATGAATGCACTACTAAGAAGCAGACAACTTGGCAACAGTCAGCTTCTTCAGAGTAGCCCTTCACCTCAGGCAGCTAGGCCAGGAATAAAGTTCAACCCCAGCAAAGAATGCTGGAACATGTGACCTTATAAAGGAGATGGGAGTGGTCACAAAGTAGCCACACCTGGAAAGAGAACTAAGGAGCTTGCTAGCAACAGAAACTGACATTAACTTCTACACTACCAAAGAAAGAAACACATTTAATATGAAGTCTCAATACAGAAATGAAACACAGGGCACAAACCTGTCATAGACTCGTGACACTACATTGCTGAAACTATGAGGAGCTAGATTTTTTGCTGCATTAAAAATACACAATACACACAATATACAGACACTTGTATTAGTACAATTTAGGGAGTGCCCCACCCCTCCTTTTACTGAACTAAGCATTTATTGCGCCTCCCATCGCTGTGTGTCCAGGCCACACTTCTTCCAGCTTTCATTGAGGTCAGTCGTCACATGAACAGGTTTCAAATTAGATAGCGTTAGGTACCGTAACAAAGTGGGTACACCTTGACGTGGTGGGATGGCTTTGTACCTTTTTGCAAAAATGTATATACTAAGTACCCTGTTTTTTACTAGCATCTGCTTTTTACTTATTTATTCATGGCAGGGTATTTTTGCATATTTTATATACTGTTTTTTCTGTTTTCCTTAGGTTTATTAAAAATAATGTCTGTAATTTTTCATTGTTGGAGTGGTTTAATATTACAATGTGGCTCTAAGACCAGAAAAAGTTGTAACTCACTGCTGCAGCTGAATAACTTGTGTTTTTGAAATTGCTGTGTAAGTGATTCAATACATATGAGCAACAATCTATATATATTTATATATATATATATATATATATATATAAAGTATGTATGTATGTATGTATGTTTCAAGCCCCGCCAACTCGACATAGCCACGCCTACTCCAGTTAGCCACACCCACCTCATAGCCCACTTCCTCACAGACCCAAACAACATGCTATGAACGGGAAGGAGGTATACGCAGAATCAAACAACATTCTATGGAGTCTATGGAGAGGAGGAGCTAGAGGCAGAACCAGACAACATTCTATGGAGGGAGAGGAGCTAGAGGCAAAATAAGACAGCACTCTATGGAGGGAAAGAAGATAGAAGCCGAACCAGACAACATTCTATGAGGGGAGGAGCTAGAGGCAGAACCAGACAACATTCTATGGAGGAGGAGCTAGAGGCAGAACCAGACAACATTCTATGGAGGAAGAGCTAGAGGCAAAACAAGATAGCATTCTATGGAGGAAAATGAGCTAGAAGCAGAACCAGACAACATTCTATGAGGGGAGGAGCTAGAGGCAGAACCAGACAACATACTATTGAGGGAGAGGAGCTAGAGGCAGAACCAGACATTCTATGGAGGAGGAGCTAGAGGCAGAACCAGACAACATTCTATGGAGAGGGAGGAGTTAGAGGAAGAACCAGACAACATACTATGGAGGGAGAGGAGCTAAAGGCAAATCAAGACACATTCTATGGAGGGAGAGGAGCTAGAGGCAGAACAAGACAACATACTATGGAGGCAAGGAGCTATAGGCAGAATCAGACAACATTCTATGGATGGGGAGGTGCTAGAGGCATAACCAGACAACATCCTATGGAGGGAGAGGAGCTAGAGGCAGAACCAGGCAACATTCTATGGAGGAGAAGAGCTGGAGGCAGAACAAGGCAACATTCTATGGAGGGAGAGAAGCTAGAGGCAGAACCAGACAACATTCTATGGGGGAGGAGGAGCTAAAAGCAGAACCAGACAACATTGTATGGAGAAGGAGGGTCTAGAGGAAGAACCAAACAACACTCTATGGAGAGGGAGGATCTAGAGGCAAAAAAGACAATATTCTATGGAGGGTAGGAGCAAGACGGAGAACCAGACAATATACTATGGAGGAGAGAAGCTAGAGGCAGAACCAGACAACATTCTATGGAGGGTAGGAGCTTGAGGCAGAACCAGACAACTTTCTATAGAGGAGGAGGAGCTAGAGCCAGAACCAGACAACATTCTATGGAGGGAGAGGAGCTAGAGGCAGAAACAGACAACATTCTATGAAGGGAGAGGACCTAGATGCAGAACCACACAACATACTATGGAGGGAGAGGAGCTAGAGGCAGAACCAGACAACATAATATGGAGGGAGAGGAGCTAAAGGCAAAGCAAGACAGCATTCTATGGAGGGAGAGGAGCTAGAGGCAGAACAAAACAACATACTATGCAGGGGAGGAGCTAGAGGCAGAACCAGACAACATTCTATGGAGGAGGAGCTAGAGGTAGAACCAGACAACATTCTATGAGGGGAAGAGCTAGATGCAGAACCAGACAACATTCTATGGACGTGCAGGAGCTAGAGGCAGAACTAGACAACATTCTATGGATGGAGAGGAGCTAGAGGCAGAACCAGACAACATCCTATGGAGGGAGAGGAGCTAGAGGCAGAACCAGACAACATTCTATGAAGGGAGAGGGGCTAGAGGTAGAACCAGACAACATTCTATGGAGGGGAGGTGCTAGAGGCAGAACCAGAACCCGAGGAAGGTGCTGGGACAACACTGAAACGCGTAGGTTTTTGATGAATAAAGGACCTTATGATGGTAATACCCTCTTGTGAAATCCTTTGGTAAAGAGCAGCAGAGCGGACCGTGGATACCATTCCTGTTTGACTCCAACATTCTATGTAGGGGGAGGAGCTTGAGGTAGAACCAGACAACATTCTATGGAGGGGAGGTGCTAGAGGCAGAACCAGACAACATTCTATGGAGAGAAGGAGCTAGAGGCAGAGCCATGCAACATTCTATAGAAGGGGAGGAGCTAGAGGCAGAACCAGACAACATTCTATGAGGGGAGAAGCTAAAGGAAGATCCAGACAACATTCTATGGAGGAGGAGGGTCTATAGGCAGATATTTATGTGCAAAATAATCATTCTATTCAATTATAACTAAGAATAGTCAGTTACCATGCCCCGGCAACACCAGGCTCTACACCTAGTATGACACATAAAAAAACAAACAAAATGGAAACACATTTGAAACATGAACTAATTAAAACATAATACAATCAATATTATTTCTTCTTATATGTAATGTATGTATTATATATTTAGTTTTAATATAATAAAGTGAATAATAAAAAGAAAGTTCCACATTCTTTATAGATAAAATGTTGGACATTCCATGAAGGTATAATCATGTTTGTGCGGATTACATAAAAAAATAAGAGCACCGGTGTAGTAATAAAAACTTTTTATTGAAAATCCTTCAAGCTTTCTTCGTTTCCTGGGATATAAACCTCCCCAGGGTTCTGCTTTGATTTCTGCAAGTAGAAAGAAATGCAGACAAAAAGATGCTGCACTTAAATCTCCCCAGCACCAAGACATGGCATAATCCTCAAAAGGAAAACACTATAATCTCTGAGCGCACAATGAGGTAACCCCAGTTTACACTTCTCCAGTCATTGCTTTAGGAAAAGTCCCATGTTTTCACCCTAGAATTTTTTTCACCCCTAGAAGGGCCAAAATTATTATACAAGGCCTATGAGAAATCTATACCATACAGTAAAATCAAATGAATACAGCTCCAATGGGAATTGATTATGTGATATACTGGGTCATCAAACAGTCATAAAATGATTAAGACTTAAAAAAACTACAAAGGACAAAAAAAGAGATGAACGTCCAAAGTAGAAAAATTTTCTCGAAAACTGTGGACACTATATTGGCTATGGCCGCTGGTTGACTAGCAGCGCCTCTCTACAGTGCAGTGCGGTATTACATGTCTCGTACTGCCGTCTACCGATGCCATGATGATCGGCTTGTCTGGGTACAAGATGAGGAGGCTACATTAAATTTTATAGGTCAGTTATGCCTGTATGGGACATTATCCAGTTCACAACCGGGTCAAGACCACTCCTTACGAGGCATATTATAAACCAAACTATAAAAAAACTTTTTAGCTCAGATATTTAAATTATTTTTCCACCCATTTTTTAATTCATGATTAGGGATGAGCGAGTACCGCAATAATCGGAATCGCTATACTCGCAAAGAGTAGGTCCTGGTACTCGGTACTCGTTGCGAGTATAGAGAGTCCAATGTTAAAATGGGCAGGGGAGTACTTTCGCAGTGTATCTATATATACACTGCGAAAGTGCACTAAAAGTGAATAAAAGTTGTTAAAAAATAAAAAATATCATACTCGCCTATCCCAACGACTGCATTGGACCGGCAAAGAAGACATCCGATCACCGACAAGGACCTGTGAGTCTCACAGCCAATCAAATGGCTGGTAGCGATTTGGCCAGACATCACAAACCACCTGATCGCTACCAGCCACCTGATTGGCCAGATTGCCAGGTCCTAAACGTGCATCAATGACCTGGCAATATGGCCAATCAGGTGGCTGGTAGCAATCAGGTGGTTTGTGACGTCTGGCCATCTAATTGGCCAGATCGCTACCAGCTATCTGATTGGTTGTGAGACTCACAGGTCCTTGTCGGTGATCGGACGTCTTCTTTGCCAGTCCGGTGCAGGCGTCGGATAGATATGATGTTTTTAAATTTTTTTAACAACTTTTATTTACTTTTAGTGCACTTTTGCAGTGTACTGTATATATAGATACACTGCGAAAGTTAAAGGACTACTCGCTACTCCCGAGTAATCACAAGAGACTCGGGGAGTAGTGAGTAGACCGAATATCGTTACTATTCGGCGAGTACTGAATAGTAACGATTCTACTCGCTCATCTCTATTCATGATTCATAGGGCTTAAATATTATCTCATTTTAATACTCCTACTTTTTTCACCTTTTTTATAATTTTTTTAGGAGCACTAAAAGCATTTAAAATTGCGTTCCTCTTTCATAGAGATTATTTTACTAATTGGACATATTTTTTGTCCAGTGGGGCAGAGCTAGAAACAGCGATTCAGACAGGCAGTGTCTCTTTTTTTAAAAACCTTTTTACTTATCTATATGCTTTTATCTATTTTTAGAGACTTATATTTATGTATGTATTTATTTTACACACTGTGCCTCCAGCAATAAGTTTTTAAGAGACCTTCTGAAGGTTTTGCATTATTTATTGCTGATTACAGGGGTACTTCAGCCTTTTTCCTGTATAGCAAAGCTGACTGGTTTTCCTAGGATCCAGCAGCTCCAGTTCCTTCTTTACATCTGAAGATTTCGCACTGGGTCCAGAGGGGGAAGCACTGTCAGTGTTTCCTAATTTGCAAACACAAACATTGGTTCAGCACTGTCTATCCTGAGATTGAGAATAAATAAGCCATGTTCATCTTCTCCTTACGGAGTCTGGCTGTGTCTGACAGCCGGCTTTCCACCCCTACCGCTGTATGATCTTGTCCAGGATGCTTATGCTTACACTTCATTCTTATTTTAGAATGTCAGTTCAGAGTACCCTGTGGATTGTCTAAATGTTTATAATCCATGGGTAGTCCAAAAGTACAGTCGTTTTTAGAGATATTCTTTACGTAAAAAGTGATATACAGTCTGGCACTGATTTTTTTACAAGTTATAACTTGATTTAGCTTGCTGCATATTGCTGGATTTGTGCAAATCTAATTGTCAAAAATTTTAATTGGGGATAATCCACTAATTTTAAGGAAATTCTAAAAATAATTTGCTCATTATCTTCTTTGTTCTTCACTTTTTCTTACCTTGGCTTGACAAATTGTCCACACTAGATTTTCATAGTTATGGTTTTTATGTACAATACTAATACCTGGGCTTACTGACTGGTTACATCAGTAGCTAAGTCAACCGCTTGTCTGCCTGTGCCAGGGTTCCCCAACCTGTGGCTTGTGGACCCATGATGTGTGACTTGTGGCTGTATGCCATCTGGGTTCTTTACCAGGTCTAGCAAACAGCTATTAAGACAAGGTCTCCAGGTGGTGTATTTGATAGGTAGCTCTGTAGAGAGGATCTGGTGCACACACAATGGCCATCGAGGGAAGATAAATATTGTAAAATAACTCTCACAGCTTAATGTGGCTTTTGAGGTAAGTTTGATTCATTGGTTGAAGAAGCCTTGCTATTGGTATTAACTACTTAGCCTAATCTATGTACAAGTAAATCTCACAACATCATTATTTAAAGTGTAAATGTCATTTCATTGAACAAAACAACACCACAATACTGCACTGGTTATTAATGATGGGTCACATAGCAGCTAAGACAATGCTTTCTTTGCCATATGGCTTATTTTCTCACATTTTTCTGTGCTATTTTAAATTAAAAACAGCATTTCATGGCTCTGCGGGCATGGCCAGCAGCTGATAGGGAGCAATGCAATGTGACAGCAGAGAAGGGACAAGAGAGATCCTGAGCTATGTGGAGCCAGCAGACAAGGGGTTAACAAGAATTATGACAGATCTTTCTGGCACTAACTAGTTTCACCTGATCCGGAACTCTGACGTTGCTTTGCTGTGCTGTTATCTTAGCCTAATCTGCTACATTGTTACATGCCCGTATTCACTGAAGACGGATGAGTGATAATAAACATGTGTCTGCTATACACACAGTGAAGTTGGGACACTTTGTAGAAGGTTTATGAATGGTTTTCAGCCAGAATTTTCTAATGAAGTATATTAGAAAGTTTATGAAAATCACATGCTCTACATTATTATTAAATAACAATAATAATCTTTATTTATATAGCGCCAACATATTCTGCAGCGCTTTACATTAATTTAAATGGCGGTTATGCTTTAATTACACATCTTACTCCCCTTTTACATTTGATTTTCTTGTATGTATTTCCTCATATACACATGCATATTACTCATCACATTGTACTGTCTGTCATATTTATTTATTCTCTCATCATGAACATGTTTTTATCTTGTAGTATGTCTTTAAAGATGCAAATTAATAAAAATATAAATTTTATATTTCCTCTTTTTGGTGGTTTCTTCTTTGTTTATTGTCTTATGAACAGTTTTGTTAACATTGATGTCTCTGCTGCACCAGTGCTACCTGCCGCCTTCTCCCTGAAGTTCTTTATTGACAGGGCTGAGGTTAGGATGATGTCAAATCTAAAACTGTTGGAATTTGTTTAGAGCAACAACTCTATTCCTGTCTATGAGTGTTTAATTGCTAGGTTTATTTACTGGTAATAAAGTTAGAACAAAAAAAATCTCCCAGAAGGTCACACGCAGGAAGAGCATGTGACTGCATTCTGATTCCTGTGTCTATGAGAGCGGAAACTGCTTGCAGACCCTGCAGAGACATGCAGAAATGATTTATTGCTGATCTGTTAAGCTTATTACTTTGTTCCTGATTGTTGCTGAATAAACCAACTGTTGTTGTTACACGCATGGAGAGTATCGTGAATAATCCGATGCCAACAAAAATACATGACCATTGCTGGATCATCCCAAGGTAGACAGCACAAGATTGCTGAATCCAGTGAATGCCTGCAGAGATCATGTGTTATACACTTGCCACCCTCTCAACTAAAAGGGCCCCAGCTTTGAGGCAGAGTTGGGGTGGCAGGAGTCTCATTGAGTTTTTAGAGTCATGCTTACATTGTAATTTGTTAGCAATTCATCCCACGGCTTAAAATTTTTTTTACATGGAGATCTGCATTATCAGGAATATCTACCCCTTAAAAGTAATCTGTCAGCAGGTTTTTGCTACCTTAACTGACAGCAATATAACATAATGTAGGCAAAGAAACCCTAATTCCAAGGAGGTATCACATAGATTACTGGCTGAAACTACTCTGACACGATCAAAGAATGTAAATGTAGGAACACAGTAGAGCTGAGATAGCTGCCCCAGCCCACACTAGGCTCTGTATAGAGATTGTGCATTCACTATGAGGTGTCAATCACAGCAGGGGGTGTGTCAGACTGCCATGTGTGCGATTTTCTAGTCCTGAATAGTTAATCACAGAGTAATAAAGCAGTCAGTTTACATAAACAATTGCACACACATTGATAAGAGAAGCACAGTTGATTTTTGTTTTTTAACCCTTACAGCAAGCTGTCCTCAGCTTACATAGCAAAAACCTGCTGACAGATTCCCTTTGTATGTGCCTCTAAAATTCAGTCTGCTGTACAATAAAGATAATCCTTGTTTATAGTCAGAGCAGTTTACTTTTCTACTGTTGAAAATAAGAAAAAGAGACAGAACGCGCCTTCTAATTTACGGAATCACTGTATAATGCTCCTAAACTGTGGAACATCATTAATATCTGGGAGAACATTCAGATCACTGAGCAAAGTCTGCAGTCGGCGTACAACAGGCCCATGTTTTCGATATCACATAAGTGTCATAATGGCCGCTGATTACTTTAATAAATCGATGCGCACTGCCCTGCTCCTCATACAATTTTCATACACGGCCGCAGTGTTACATTATATTATGGAAAAAAACTGAGAATTATCTCGCAGTATGAACGCATTGATGTCTACTAAGTCATCTATTTGAGTTTTATTCTTCAGAGAGACGATATGTTCAATTCCATAACTGCTAAAATTTCCACCTGGGATCTTAGGAATCAGGTCCATGAAATCACATATAGCATCTCCGACAGGCCATTGCCGGATGATTAATGAGTGCGCTGCGCAGCAAAAAAAATGGAGGTTGTAAAATATCATAAAAATGTTGAGATGCAGAAACGTGGACTGTCATGTGCAGGAACTAATGTGATCTCTGCAGTTATACACTGGGTTGTTTCATTGAGCCAATGAATTAGAGCTTGTTGTCGAGAAATGATCATTTTTATGTTCTACTGTAAAGATAAAGCAAGTATATCATACCTCCGATGAAGAATAGGGAGGATTTTTTTTTACATGTAAGAAGAGATGTGTCAGCAATTTCCTTGGTGGACTGCAACTCGCAGTACAACCACTAGGTGGCCACATATAGCCCCATCTAGCAGAGCCGTCTCTTGACAGAGTATCACAAAATCATGTTTTGTTTTTCTCAAAGCCTCACATTTTAGGAAATACAGGTGCATCTCAATGAATTAGGATATCATTAAAAAGTTCATTTATTTCAGTAATTCAATACATAAAGTGAAACATATATTATATAGAGTCATTACAGAGTGATCTATATCAAGTGTTTATTTCTGTTAATGTTGATGATTATGACTTACAGCCAATGAAACCTCAAAGGTCATTATCTCAGGAAAATTACAGTCGGGAGGATGAAGGGTCTGAGAGATAAAATATGACCTAAATAGGTATCAGAGGCTTCACCTTGTGTGGTTGTGAGAGTCACAACCACTATAAAAGCAGATCACGGCTGCTACAGTGCCCAGTGTGGTGCATATAAAGTAGGGAGGATGAAGGGTTAAAAACTGCGCTGCCATATTCCACGAGAAATCAAAGGGTGAATATAATATTGATTTATTAGACAACGCGTTTCAGGGCTCCCCGGCCCCTTCCTCAGGACAAATCAATGCAATATTGCCATGTTTCAGAGAGTCCTAAAAGGCATTGACTAATATATCAATAATATAATCACCTTTTGATGTCTTTTGGAATACAGCAGCGTTTTTTAACCCTTCATCCTCCCTACTTTAATTTCTTTATCTACCTTCTGATGATATTCTAATTCATTGAGATGCACCTGTATATAAAACCAAGAGAAAACGTAAGAGATGACACACCTGTAGATGAATGTCATCTTGTTGAGATTTGGTCTCAGTGAAAAGAAACATGAACCCCCCCCAGATACACCCGGATCCAGGGCACCATGGGTGAAACCTGAATGGGGGTCTACTAGACACGGATTCATAAGGACTCCGGATCCTGGAGGATATAATACTGCCAAGAAACCCCAGCATTTGTGGTTTATTTCCCTTTATCTCACTATAACAGTTTCATAATAACACGAATAAGTAAATTTAGAGTAGTGGGCTCTACGATTTTGCCAGACTAATAACATACGTTGGGTTTAGTATATGCCAATTTTGCATTTAAAGGTAAAAAGTAAGGTAAATAAAATGCTATTAACCTGCAATTAAGGGATTAATCTGCAGGTTAACAGCGTTCTGAAACTGCCCGGTGCCTGACCTGAGGAAGAAATGATCTTCCTTGAGTTTTCAGCCATAGGATGGCATGGTTTCAGTCCCTGCTCTGTGCATGGCGAGCATCAGCTGTAATGCTCCAGCACTGGCTAACAGCTGGTTCAGCATTAGACCTGGCTGTCCGTCAGTGCCAGAGTGTGGTTACAGATGCCACCTGCTATACACAGAGCAGGGACTGAAACCGCGCTGGTGTGTCACTTTGACTGAAAGCCCAAAGCTACCAGAATAGATAAAGGTAATTTCCTTCTGAGAGTTTAACTCTCCGTGTCATTTCCTCCCAGCAGTGGGATTCTCAGTGTCATTTCCTCCCAGCAGTGGGATTCTCAGTGTCATTTCCTCCCAGCAGTGGGATTCTCAGTGTCATTTCCTCCCAGCAGTGGGATTCTCAGTGTCATTTCCTCCCAGCAGTGGGACTCTCAGTGTCATTTCCTTCTGGCAGTGGGACTCTCAGTGTCATTTCCTCCCAGCAGTGGGATTCTCAGTGTCATTTCCTTCTGGCAGTGGGACTCTCAGTGTCATTTCCTCCCAGCAGTGGGACTCTCAGTGTCATTTCCTCCCAGCAGTGGGATTCTCAGTGTCATTTCCTTCTGGCAGTGGGACTCTCAGTGTCATTTCCTTCCAGCAGTGGGATTCTCAGTGTCATTTCCTTCTGAGAGTTTAACTCTCCGTGTCATTTCCTCCCAGCAGTGGGACTCTCAGTGTCATTTCCTTCCAGCAGTGGGAATCTCAGTGTCATTTCCTTCTGGCAGTGGGACCCTCAATGTCATTTCCTTCTGGCAGTGGGGCTCTCAGTGTCATTTCCTCCCAGCAGTGAGATTCTCAGTGTCATTTCCTCCCAGCAGTGGGATTCTCAGTGTCATTTCCTTCTGGCAGTGGGACTCTCAGTGTCATTTCCTCCCAGCAGTGGGATTCTCAGTGTCATTTCCTTCTGGCAGTGGGACTCTCAGTGTCATTTCCTCCCAGCAGTGGGACTCTCAGTGTCATTTCCTCCCAGCAGTGGGATTCTCAGTGTCATTTCCTCCCAGCAGTGGGATTCTCAGTGTCATTTCCTCCCAGCAGTGGGATTCTCAGTGTCATTTCCTCCCAGCAGTGGGATTCTCAGTGTCATTTCCTCCCAGCAGTGGGATTCTCAGTGTCATTTCCTCCCAGCAGTGGGACTCTCAGTGTCATTTCCTTCTGGCAGTGGGACTCTCAGTGTCATTTCCTCCCAGCAGTGGGATTCTCAGTGTCATTTCCTTCTGGCAGTGGGACTCTCAGTGTCATTTCCTCCCAGCAGTGGGACTCTCAGTGTCATTTCCTCCCAGCAGTGGGATTCTCAGTGTCATTTCCTTCTGGCAGTGGGACTCTCAGTGTCATTTCCTTCCAGCAGTGGGATTCTCAGTGTCATTTCCTTCTGAGAGTTTAACTCTCCGTGTCATTTCCTCCCAGCAGTGGGACTCTCAGTGTCATTTCCTTCCAGCAGTGGGAATCTCAGTGTCATTTCCTTCTGGCAGTGGGACCCTCAATGTCATTTCCTTCTGGCAGTGGGGCTCTCAGTGTCATTTCCTCCCAGCAGTGAGATTCTCAGTGTCATTTCCTCCAGCAGTGGGATTCTCAGTGTCATTTCCTTCTGGCAGTGGGACTCTCAGTGTCATTTCCTCCCAGCAGTGGGATTCTCAGTGTCATTTCCTTCTGGCAGTGGGACTCTCAGTGTCATTTCCTCCAGCAGTGGGACTCTCAGTGTCATTTCCTCCCAGCAGTGGGATTCTCAGTGTCATTTCCTTCCAGCAGTGGGATTCTCAGTGTCATTTCCTTCTGAGAGTTTAACTCTCCGTGTCATTTCCTCCCAGCAGTGGGAATCTCAGTGTCATTTCCTTCTGAGAGTTTAACTCTCCGTGTCATTTCCTCCCAGCAGTGGGACTCTCAGTGTCATTTCCTCCAGCAGTGGGACTCTCAGTGTCATTTCCTCCCAGCAGTGGGACTCTCAGTGTCATTTCCTCCCAGCAGTGGGATTCTCAGTGTCATTTCCTTCTGGCAGTGGGACTCTCAGTGTCATTTCCTTCCAGCAGTGGGATTCTCAGTGTCATTTCCTTCTGAGAGTTTAACTCTCCGTGTCATTTCCTCCCAGCAGTGGGAATCTCAGTGTCATTTCCTTCTGAGAGTTTAACTCTCCGTGTCATTTCCTCCCAGCAGTGGGAATCTCAGTGTCATTTCCTTCCAGCAGTGGGAATCTCAGTGTCATTTCCTTCTGGCAGTGGGACTCTCAGTGTCATTTCCTTCTGGCAGTGGGACTCTCAATGTCATTTCCTTCCAGCAGTGGGACTCTCAGTGTCATTTCCTTCCAGCAGTGGGACTCTCAGTGTCATTTCCTTCTGGCAGTGGGATTCTCAGTGTCATTTCCTTCTGGCAGTGGGACTCTCAGTGTCATTTCCTTCCAGCAGTGGGACTCTCAGTGTCATTTCCTTCCGGCAGTGGGACTCTCAGTGTCATTTCCTTCCAGCAGTGGGATTCTCAGTGTCATTTCCTTCTGGCAGTGGGACTCTCAGTGTCATTTCCTTCTGGCAGTGGGACTCTCAGTGTCATTTCCTTCTGGCAGTGGGACTCTCAATGTCATTTCCTTCCAGCAGTGGGACTCTCAATGTCATTTCCTTCTGGCAGTGGGATTCTCAGTGTCATTTCCTTCTGGCAGTGGGACTCTCAGTGTCATTTCCTTCTGGCAGTGGGACTCTCAGTGTCATTTCCTTCTGGCACCAGGTCTCTCAGTGCAAGTGCTGGGCAGTGTCAGAACAGCATCAGGTTCACTTTTAATACCATGAATGTTTATATGATCCTTACCTGCATAATGGAACTGCATTTTGTAGAAAACAATTTCCTCCATTTCTGCAATATCGATCTGGACATTCTGGAAAATAATACAGAAATAGAAAACAATGTTTGTACTAACTTATACTTGGTGTTCAACTGAACCAGGACATTAGAGTCATATATTATTCTCTATTAGAACAGAGCCTTTTACTAGAAAATATAGTAGCTCCATAATAAGGGATAATGTAGGAGGTGTTAATCACAATTAACATTTATTACCTATCTACAGCCTGATTACTCAGGATCCTGCCATTGGAACCAACACAATCCTTAGTACATACAGTGCCTACAAGTAGTATTCAACCCCCTGCAGATTTAGCTGGTTTGATAAGATGCCAATAAGTTAGAGCCTTCAAACTGCAAACGAGAGTAGGATTTATTAACAGAAGCATAAATCTTACAAACCAAAAAGTTATGTTGCTCAGTTGAATTTTAATACATTTTAAACATAAAAGTGTGGGTCAATTGTTATTCAACCCCTAGGTTTAATATTTTGTGGAATAACCCTTGTTTGCAATTTCAGCTAATAATCGTCTTTTATAAGACCTGATCAGGCCGGCACAGGTCTCTGGAGTTATCTTGGCCCACTCCTCCATGCAGATCTTCTCCAAGTTATCTAGGTTCTTTGGGTGTCTCATGTGGACTTTAATCTTGAGCTCCTTCCACAAGTTTTCAATTGGGTTAAGGTCAGGAGACTGACTAGGCCACTCCAACACCTTGATTTTTTCCCTCTTGAACCAGACCTTGGTTTTCTTGGCTGTGTGCTTTGGGTCGTTGTCTTGTTGGAAGATGAAATTACGACCCATCTTAAGATCCTTGATGGAGGAGCGGAGGTTCTTGGCCAAAATCTCCAGGTAGGCCGTGCTATCCATCTTCCCATGGATGCAGACCAGATGGCCAGGTTCCTTGGCTGAGAAACAGCCCCACAACATGATGCTGCCACCACCATACTTGACTGTAGGGATGGTATTCTTGGGGTCGTATGCAGTGCCATCCAGTCTCCAAATGTCACGTGTGTGGTTGGCACCAAAGATCTCGATCTTGGTCTCATCAGACCATAGAACCTTGAACCAGTCTGTCTCAGAGTCCTCCAAGTGATCATGAGCAAACTGTAGACGAGCCTTGACATGACGCTTTGAAAGTAAAGGTACCTTACGGGCTCGTCTGGAACGGAGACCATTGCGGAGGAGTACGTTACTTATGGTATTGACTGAAACCAATGTCCCCACTGCCATGAGATCTTCTTGGAGCTCCTTCCTTGTTGTCCTTGGGTTAGCCTTGACTCTTCGGACAAGCCTGGCCTCGGCACGGGAGGAAACTTTCAAAGGCTGTCCAGGCCGTGGAAGGCTAACAGTAGTTCCATAAGCCTTCCACTTCCGGATGATGCTCCCAACAGTGGAGACAGGTAGGCCCAACTCCTTGGAAAGGGTTTTGTACCCCTTGCCAGCCTTGTGACCCTCCACGATCTTGTCTCTGATAGCCTTGGAATGCTCCTTTGTCTTTCCCATGTTGACCATGTATGAGTGCTGTTCACAAGTTTGGGGAGGGTCTTAAATAGTCAGAAAAGGCTGGCAAAAGAGATAATTAATCCACACATGTGAAGCTCATTATTCTTTGTGCCTGAACTACTTCTTAATACTTTAGGGGGACCAAACAGAATGCTGGTGGTTTGAGGGGTTGAATAATAATTGACCCACACTTTTATGTTTAAAATGTATTAAAATTCAACTGAGCAACATAACTTTTTGGTGTGTAAGATTTATGCTTCTGTTAATAAATCCTACTCTCGTTTGCAGTTTGAAGGTTCTAACTTATTTGCATCTTATCAATCGACCTAAATCTGCAGGGGGTTGAATACTACTTGTAGGCACTGTAGGTCTTCAATCAAAGCATAACTGAATTGAGGGGTAGCTAACTGTAGCAGAGGTTTAAGCATGCATCTCCAATTAATATCCATAGGGTACAGATGCAAACCTGATTGGCTGTTTAAGTGTCGAGAAAAGCGGCGGGGCACCATTGGAGTCGCTGCTTTAGTAATTGATGGATCCTACAGAGATCAAACATTTATCTCCATATTGTGTATAGAAGAAAATGTCAGTTTGGGGCAACCAGTTTAATACCAAAACTGTCCCTGTTCGGGTGCCAGGAATGTTAGGTTGACACAAGCTGTCACAGCTGTTGCTAGAGAAGACCAAATGAGAGAAGAGTACCGGTGATCTCCTCTCCCAAGCATCCCGCCTTAATAGAGATACAGACAAACGCTGGTACCTGCCCATAAAGTAAGAGTGTGCGCTCTGAGCTCTAGTCTATTGTACATACAAGATATTATATAGCAAAAGTCAAGCATACTATGTCATATAGATAAGACAGGATTCAAACTGGCTTCAAGCTATTCTTCAAGGTCAGTCCAGATATACTACTCCAGATATACAGTCGCCTACCTGCTTCACAGTAAAGATGAAGTTCCACAGAAACTTGAAGAACATCTTGCGGCAGTGTTTATTAAATTTGGAAGAAGGCCAAAAGCCCTGTGTGCAGATAATAGGACTGAGTATACAAGTGGTAAGGTGCAACCATTTTGAAAAAGAATGAAATAGTGTTCCAGACGACCATTCCATACAGCCCAGAACAGAATGGCATTGCAGAGTGAAAGAACCAGATTCTCTGTGAGAGTGGAAGTAGTATATTGTCTGATGCAAATCTACCTACAACATATTGGGGAGAAGTCATCATGACAGCTTGCTATCTTCAAAACAGACTGCCAGGTAAAGCCACAAATAAAACTCTATATGAGCTATGGAACTGCGAGAAGCCTAACCTGGAACACCGCAGGATATTTGGAAGCAAAATGATGGTGTATGTTCTCAAAGAAAAACTTTCCAAGTGGGAATCACATGCAAAGCGAGGAGTCCTGGTGGGTTATAGCAAAACTCAAAAGGGATACAGAATCCTGCACCAGGAGACCAACACATTAACAATCCAGAGAGACGTAGTGATTGATGTGAACTCTGTTTTGCTCAAATTCCATTGAAGTTACACCAGTCATTCAAGCCAACAAGAATCTCAATCACCAGACTAAGACACTAAAAAATAAAACAGTGAAGTCTGGATAAGCTCTGAAGACAGCAAGGAAGAAACAGAAGAACCAAGTCAACGTCCAGTCAGGAGATCAGAAAGACCAAATAAAAGGTATCCTAGCTAGACGCCTTTCTTTTATGGTCAGAACACTACCTGAACCAGAGCCACAGTCATGGCAAGAGATGCAAAAACTGCCTGTCTACGAGAAGCAGAAGTGGATAAATGCCGCTAATGAAGAGATGGAGTCCCTTCACCAACTCCAGACATGGGAGCTTACGGAGCTACCACAAGGAAAAAGAGCTATTTCTACGGGTCTTCAAAAACAAATATGACTCAGAAGGCAAAATTCACCAGTTTAGGCAAGAATGGTCGCAAAAGGGTACTCATAAAAGTATGGTGAAGATTATGGTGCTACATTTTCTCCAGTTGCAAAGCAAACCACATTCAGAACTTTAATGTCCATAACTGCAGTTCAACAGATGACAGTGAGACATTTTGACATCAAAACAGCCTTCCTACATGGTGATATTGAAGAAGAGTTGTACATGAGCCAACCCGAGAGATATATTAAAAAGGGTGAAGAGCACCTTGTTTGTAGAATGCAAAAATCTCTCTATGGACTTAAGCAGTCGGCAAGAGCATAGAGCTCAAAAATGAACAAAGTTTTGATGGATGAAGGATTTAAAAGGTCTCAAGCTGACCCATGTTTGTATACAAAAATTTTAGCAAAGGAGTTGATGTGTGTTCTCCAAAATGTAGACGATGTAATCATGTCTCATCGAGATGAAAAGGAAATTACAAAGAAATTTTCAGCCAGCACTTTGAGACTAAGGGACCTTGGAAATGTGACATATTTGGGAATCCAAATCCAGGGAGAGGAAAATGGGAGTTTTGTTCTCAATCAAAGTTCTAAAATTTCAGTAATCCTTAACCAGTTTGGAATCTCAAAAGCCAAAGGTGCGTCAACACCAATGGATCCGTCCTTCTTAAAGTTAGAAGGAGAAGAAGATCTGTTACCCACCAATAAGAGTTACAGACAAGCAGTGGGGGCGCTTCTGTACATAGCAACCACAGCTCATCCAGATATTACAGATGCTGTTGGAATTCTCTGCCGACTTGTAAGCAAGCCACGCCAAAGAGACTGGAATGCAATTAAGAGAATTCTACAATATCTTAAGGAAACTCAAAGGCTAAATCTTAAGATATCTGCATCAGGAAATCTCACTCTCAGAGGTTATGTGGATGCAGATTGGATTGGAGATACAAGTGATCAGAAATCAACAAGTGATTACTTGTTCAAGTTAGGAGAAAATTAAATTTCTTGGTCCAGCAGAAAACAAGTGTCAGTCGCATTGTCTTCTACAGAAGCAGAATATGTGTCAGCTGCTTATGCAAGTCAAGAAGTTATTTGGTTGAAACAACTTTTGAAAGATTTCAGTAAGCCACCAGCTCAGTCAACAATTATATAAGAGGACACCCAAGGATGTATTAAACTTGCCAGCAGTGAGAAGATTAGTACAGGGACTAAGCACATTGAAGTTAAACATCACCACTTACGTGACTTAATGGAACGTGGTGTACTAGAGTTTGTTTATTGCTTGTCTGAAAAGATGTTAGCTGATGGTATGACAAAACCATTGCCAAGAGCCAAGTTTGAGGACTTCAGAAGTGCAATGGGACTAACAGGATAAGTAGTTGTTGAGTTGGGGGTATTGGAATATGTTTAGTGCAACAACTCCATTCCTGTATATGTAAGTGTTCTATTGCTAGGTTTGTGTATTGTCTATAAAGTTAGATAAAAAACAAACACCCCCAGAGGCTCACACAGAGGAAAGACCATGTGACTGTACCCAGTTTTCTGTGCCTGTGCATGAGAGGAGAAGCAGCCTGCTGATGCTGCTCAGAGACACTTAAGATATGTATATTCCTGATTCCATAAAGCCTATCATATCTGTACCTGTTAATTGCTAATTAAAGCTCTATTCTGTTGTCAACATGCTTTGAGAGTATCTTGAATGATTCGCTGTCAAAAGATTGAACACGAGATCAATGAGGAAACAGCTGTCACCCAACAATCCTGTGAGGCAAGATGACCTAAACTGGGAACAGAGTGATATAAAAGGGTGCTTGCTGCTGTCACCAGACCTCATACTAAGGACCATAGTTCCAGCTGGTGGATTATAGAACTGTTCTACTGCCCAACAATGAACCAACAAGATTGTTTGGTGAACCCAGTTTTGGACAATCCGGTCACCTGCTCACATACCTCACTGTGCTCTGTCAGCTTCCTGAGCTTGCCACTACCTCCTCTTAGTGGATGCCCGCCAAAAGTGGGGTGTTGCCGGCTTGGGTAGTTGGTCCTGGATTCTCCCAAGTAGTGGAGGCTTTGATCCCTGATGAGCCAGCAGAAGGTTGAGACTCAGTCACTTGCACCATCTTACCTCCTTGCCGGGACTGTACTATATGCTGTTGACTCTTTGTGACCCAATAGTCTTACCGGAGTGTAGTAGCCTCATCTTGTGATGTCTGATTAAGTTTCTGTTTAAGAATACAGGCATTCAGTAGGATGAGTGTGGCACCTTGGCACCCTAGTTGGGGCACCACAGAACTCTTGGTACACAAATGGAATGTACACAGCAAGCAGCACTCACCACTAACAACACCTTTAACACCCTGTTTCACCCCAGGCCTCTAGGGGGAGCTCCACTGGTCACCTTAAGCCAGTTCCGCCTATAAATAGGGTCCTGGAGAGGGAAACAGCAGAGTGTGCAGACGCTAGGAGAGCTGCAGGAAGTGTGCAGTCACTGGTACTGGAGCCCTACAGGCCCAAACCAGCACACCCAGCAAGTGAGAGACCCTTGCAACTGGGGTCATAGGACAGGAGAAAAGCACCTCTCAGGGACAGAAGAGTTATCCTAACTCTCCCTAACAATCCGGTTACTGGAACCGAGCTGTGGGAGCTACCACATAAACCACAGAGAGACCAGCACCACAACCAGGGAGTGTAGCAGTAGTGTGTAGGAGAAAAGTAGGAGAGGAGGTGAGAGTGGTCGCAAGGCTAGGGAACGTAGGAGAAGCGGGCTCTACACAGTGCCGTGCAGCCCTGAAGACCACCTACCGGTTGGCGCCATTAATCGGTGCCCTAGACTGGAACCCGGGCGACTACCTAAACGGGTCAAAATACACCTGTGCCCACTAACCACCAGATCACTGGTTCCGAGGCGAGCAGACGTCCACCGCCGCTCAGCAAACCAGAAGTGAAGGAATCGCTTTCTAGGAGCACCTCACTGCAGCCGCAACCAAGCCGTCTTGCCAGCGGAGTACCCACTATAGAGAGTCAGGCTCCCCTCACACTGGGCTATATAACCGGCAGGGAAATTCAAGTAGCCCTCTTGTACCCGAACTGGCACACTAAGGCAACATCGGCAAATAGAAAAGGTTAATAAAGGAGGAACACCGCGGAGCTCTGAAACAACACCGGTCATTACTGGGACCACCCGGTCTGTTACCTGTTGACTGTATACCTTGTATCATCTTGCCAGTTACAGTAAAAGACCCGTTACAGAGAACACTGGTGTCTGTGCTTCTTCAGAACTGTTAACTCTGCATGCTAAGAATCACCGAGCTGCCATACACCACCAAGTGCAGCTCCTGGCCCCGGGGACTCCCGCTCATCGTGTGGGGAGTGTCCCATCTTGCTGTCGTACATCCCCCGGAGGCCCAAGCATCGCCGGTGAAATCACTGGAATTCCCGCAGGTGGCGTCACGACAAGAAGAATTAACCCTTATCCGTTCAGCCAACCCCTTTTTGATCTGGACCACTGGGCCCCACAGCCTCGGGCACGGAACCGTGACAGGAGAATCAACGCCCGAGACGTGAAGACCCGGCTACGGTGAGTCATGAGCTCTAACCCTATATGGTCATTCTAAAGACAGCCAGACCAGTGGCCAAGAGCAACCACTAACCCTCCACAGTGACCATGTTAATTAGCCCAAGTTGCCTCTGAAGAGTGAGATAAGCAATTTGAATTACTTCTTAGCTTCTCTTGTGAAAATCTATCTGGGCTCCTGGACCTACAGTGCCTACAAGTAAAACCAAAATTGTTGTCCTTACAATGTACGTCAAAGATTTGGCCAGTGGCCAGAATGGACCCCTCCTATATATATACATTTAAGCATACAAAAAGTGGGAGGTTTCAGGTCCTTTTAAATTATATATATCAAGTCAATTATGTCATATTTTCATGAATTTATTTAGTCAATAGTTTATACATATAAATAATTCATTTTATAACACAATTTTTACATAGGATATACATACATTTCATTTACTTGTTTATTTCATAGAAGATCAAGATATTAAAGTGACGTCGTGACATTAAAATTTCCATGTAGCTGGTAATCCCTTTTTACATGGACCAGGGACCGTGGACAAAGTTTTGTGGGCATTGGATCAGATTTTGATTCATATATGCAGTGCATATCCAGTTTATCCCTCCATTGAGGATTAGAGGTTGGCTACGTGGTAAATATACAACCCCCATTTGGGAGAATCCTGCAGAGTAGTATTAGATATTACCTATAGGGCTCGTGCAGTTTATCCGTCCCTGGGGGAGTAATAGTTATTATCTGCCCTGTGTAACTAGCATACACTTGTTTGCATCGATCCTATCAAGGGTATACAACACCCTCCCACAACTCCACACTTACCCATGTCCTGTATTGGGATAGAGTACCGGGTGCCCCCAGACGCGTTTCGCTTTGGGCTTTCTCAATGGGGTCCGTTTTAGCCCGCCGGCCGGCATCTTTTTATACCTACGTTGAGATCCCTCACATGTGTGTCCCATTTCCCGGTCCGCCTCTTCCCTCGCGACTCGCGGCCAATCCCGAGGCAGGAGAGTCAGTGGCCACCTGTTCTCATCCAGCCAATCCGGGATGCCTGCGACGTCACCGGGGGGCGGAGCCGGATGTTACACAATAGAATCTTTCACCAATGGCGCCATAGTTTGGGCGGAAGTGCGGTTTCCGCCATCTTAGAGGCTGGTGTGTCAGCAGACACCCATAGTAGCCTTACAATAAGGGCGGAAATCGCAACCCCGCCATTTTTGACCTGGGCACTTCACTAAGATCACGCAGATAAACACTTTTTACGGTATTGGGGCGATTACAGTCATGGGAATGCATATAAAGATTGCAGCACTGTATAAACAGCGCTGTATGCCATTATCTCAAAATGGCCCGTAAATTAGGTATGATTTCCCGGATGCGGCTGTTTATACAGTGCTGCATTCTTTATATGCATTCCCATGACTGTAATCGCCCCAATACCGTAAAAAGTCTTTATCTGCGTGATCTTAGTGAAGTGCCCAGGTCAAAAATGGCGGGGTTGCGATTTCCGCCCTTATTGTAAGGCTACTATGGGTGTCTGCTGACACACCAGCCTCTAAGATGGCGGAAACCGCACTTCCGCCCAAACTATGGCGCCATTGGTGAAAGATTCTATTGTGTAACATCCGGCTCCGCCCCCCGGTGACGTCGCAGGCATCCCGGATTGGCTGGATGAGAACAGGTGGCCACTGACTCTCCTGCCTCGGGATTGGCCGCGAGTCACGAGGGAAGAGGCGGACCGGGAAATGGACACACATGTGAGGGATCTCAACGTAGGTATAAAAAGATGCCGGCCGGCGGGCTAAAACGGACCCCATTGAGAAAGCCCAAAGCGAAACGCGTCTGGGGCACCCGGTACTCTATCCCAATACAGGACATGGGTAAGTGTGGAGTTGTGGGAGGGTGTTGTATACCCTTGATAGGATCGATGCAAACAAGTGTATGCTAGTTACACAGGGCAGATAATAACTATTACTCCCCCAGGGACGGATAAACTGCACGAGCCCTATAGGTAATATCTAATACTACTCTGCAGGATTCTCCCAAATGGGGGTTGTATATTTACCACGTAGCCAACCTCTAATCCTCAATGGAGGGATAAACTGGATATGCACTGCATATATGAATCAAAATCTGATCCAATGCCCACAAAACTTTGTCCACGGTCCCTGGTCCATGTAAAAAGGGATTACCAGCTACATGGAAATTTTAATGTCACGACGTCACTTTAATATCTTGATCTTCTATGAAATAAACAAGTAAATGAAATGTATGTATATCCTATGTAAAAATTGTGTTATAAAATGAATTATTTATATGTATAAACTATTGACTAAATAAATTCATGAAAATATGACATAATTGACTTGATATATATAATTTAAAAGGACCTGAAACCTCCCACTTTTTGTATGATTAAGTGCCTACAAGTAGTCTTCAACCCCTGCAGATTTAGGTGGTTTGATAAGATGCAAATAAGTTAGAGCCTTCAAACTGTAAACTAGAGTAGGATTTATTAACAGAAGCATAAATCTTACAAACCAAAAAGTTATGTTGCTCAGTTGAATTTTAATAAATTTTAAACATAAAAGTGTGGGTCAATTATTATTCAACCCCTAGGTTTAATATTTTGTGGAATAACCCTTGTTTGCAATTACAGCTAATAATCGTCTTTTATAAGACCTGATCAGGCCGGCACAGGTCTCTGGAGTTATCTTGGCCCACTCCTCCATGCAGATCTTCTCCAAGTTATCTAGGTTCTTTGGGTGTCTCATTTGGACTTTAATCTTGAGCTCCTTCCACAAGTTTTCAATTGGGTTAAGGTCAGGAGACTGACTAGGCCACTCCATCACCTTGATTTTTTCCCTCTTGAACCAGGCCTTGGTTTTCTTGGCTGTGTGCTTTGGGTCGTTGTCTTGTTGGAAGATGAAATTACGACCCATCTTAAGATCCTTGATGGAGGAGCGGAGGTTCTTGGCCAAAATCTCCAGGTAGGCCGTGCTATCCATCTTCCCATGGATGCGGACCAGATGGCCAGGCCCCTTGGCTGAGAAACAGCCCCACAGCATGATGCTGCCACCACCATGCTTGACTGTAGGGATGGTATTCTTGGGGTTGTATGCAGTGCCATCCAGTCTCCAAACGTCACGTGTGTGGTTGGCACCAAAGATCTCGATCTTGGTCTCATAAGACTATAGAACCTTGAACCAGTCTGTCTCAGAGTCCTCCAAGTGATCATGAGCAAACTGTAGACGAGCCTTGACATAACGCTTTGAAAGTAAAGGTACCTTACGGGCTCGTCTGGAACGGAGACCATTGCGGTGGAGTACGTTACTTATGGTATTGACTGAAACCAATGTCCCCACTGCCATGAGATCTTCCCGGAGCTCCTTCCTTGTTGTCCTTGGGTTAGCCTTGACTCTTCGGACAAGCCTGGCCTCGGCACGGGAGGAAACTTTCAAAGGCTGTCCAGGCCGTGGAAGGCTAACAGTAGTTCCATAAGCCTTCCACTTCCGGATGATGCTCCCAACAGTGAAGACAGGTAGGCCCAACTCCTTGGAAAGGGTTTTGTACCCCTTGCCAGCCTTGTGACCCTCCACGATCTTGTCTCTAATGGCCTTGGAATGCTCCTTTGTCTTTCCCATGTTGACCATGTATGAGTGCTGTTCACAAGTTTGGGGAGGGTCTTAAATAGTCAGAAAAGGCTGGCAAAAGAGATAATTAATCCACACATGTGAAGCTCATTGTTCTTTGTGCCTGAACTACTTCTTAATACTTTAGGGGGACCAAACAGAATGCTGGTGGTTTGAGGGGTTGAATAATAAATGACCCTATGAATTAACTTTTAACGCTTGAAAAAAAAAAAAAAAATTAAAAAATCTTTTTGGCTGCAGTGCATTTCCCACTTCCAGGCTGATCTACAGTCCAAATGTCACAATGCCAAGTTAATTCCGCATGTGTCAACCAGCTAAATCTGCAGGGGGTTGAATACTACTTGTAGGCTCTGCATTTATGTTTGAGTTTTAAGTATTTCTACGTTTGTTTTACCCAACCCTATCAAATATTTGTAAAATAGTTTTGTGGAAATACAATCTGCAGTTCAAAAGTGCTCAAAATGACGTGGTTGGGAATCTATCAGCACAGCTCTACATATGGAGGTGGAGGTATTATTATTATTATTATTATTTATTTATATAGCGCCATTAGGTATGGCTTTTTTGTAATGATCTAATGTGCCAGTCATGAAAATCTAGTATAGAAGTAATATGCAAATCAGGATGGATGTACAGTGGGGCGTGTTAATATACTTAAATCAGTCTAAGCACATTGAAATGCCCCCGGCGCAATGCTACTCTGTTTTGTGTATGGCTCCTACCAGATTTCTCATTACATTGGGTCTTTACACTATATATATATCATTTTTATTAGTGGACAGGCTTGTATACAGCCAAGTCAATAATTCTAATGTGCAGACAGGTTCCCTTTAAAGGAATTTATTTGGATTTGACACTGTGTATTGTAATTTAACCTTCGTACCTGAACATCCGGACTCATCGATAAGGTCACTACAATCTGCTGATCCATCACATCGCTTTTCAATAGTCACCCAGGTGTTTGAGGGAATGCACATTACAGAGCCATTGACCACCATCGGAGTAGCTAAAACCAAACAGACAGGACTATTACTTGACTCAAAAAAAATCTTGCACTATAATTTATTATTAAATATCCAAGTACAACTTGTATTAAAAGGAATCTGTTAGTAGTTCACCTCCAAAACTATTAATATGTGCATTTAGAACACTAATCTACTGTACAATACAAAAACAGGGGGTAAAATAAGTGTTAAACATGTCATCAATATTCAAAGTAAATACATTTCTAAAGATGCTATTGACATGAAATTCTCACAAGATGTCGGTAACAACCCATCCAATCCCCACAGGTAAAAGGAATCAAATAATAGATGTCAATAAATTAAGTTATGTGTAAATAATGAGAAATGACGCAGGGAAAAAGTATTGAATATGGTTAGAGAAATGTAATTAATACTTTGTACAAAATCCTTTGTTGGTGATGAAGCTCCAGACCACTCCTGAATGGAGACACTAGTCCCTGCATTTCTCAGGTGGATTTTGGCCCATTCTTCCGCACAGACACTCTTCACCTCCTGCAGGTCCTGTGGATCCTTTTATGAACTCTGAGCTTTAGTTCCCTCCAGACATTTTCTATAGGATTCAGCTCCGGTGATCGGCTCGGACATTCTAGCAGATTTATTTTCTCTGTCTGTAGCCAGTTGATAGTTTCCTTGGCTGTGTGTTTGGGATCATTGTCTTGCCCGATATATCTACTCTTGTTTAATCTTCATCGTCCTTGTAGAAAGTCTTGTTACATTTGTTCATTTATCCTTCCTTCAATTACATGAAGTTTGCCAGTGCCGTATGCTAAAAAACATGACAGGATTGTAGAAGTGGTCAACAGAACGCTAGGGAGATGCAAAAACGGAGATAATATATTTGGTTCAACAGACCTTTATTAATCCTCCATAGGGCCACAATGTGTTTCAACAGAGCACACTGTCTTCATCAGGTAGTATACCACCTGATGAAGACAGTTTGCTTTGTTGAAACACTTTGTGGCCCTATGGAGGATTAATAAAGGTCTGTTGAACCAAATATATTATTTCCCTTTTTGCATTTCCCTAGCGCTCCATTGCCCTATTCTACAATCCTGTCATATAATTAGTTCGCTTGTGAGGGACCAGTGGCAGGAGCTGCTCTGTGAGGCAAAGCAACAAGCTGGATCTGGCGTCACCTGGCAACTGGTGCTTGAGGACCTTTCGTGACGTAAATTCCGGTATAGTCCCAGTCACGTGATCCTTCAGGAATTTTGTAGCTCAGTGAGTGGCACTTGATACAAGAGGATCAGTGGGTATAGTGAATATGTGTATTGCAGAAACTGCCCTATGTTAAATAAGGAAAGCCGGAGATCTTAGTTTCAATAGTAGATACTAGAGAGTAAGCCCGACACCCACTTCAAGGAGCCTCCACTGTCAGGTCCTGACACTATGCCCTTGTAGCGACCGGTGGTAAGGCCGCGGGTGTGTGTGTATGATCTTTCTCAACAGAATCCCCATACTCAGATTTAAACGGTAGTAACATTTCTTTACTGTAAAACATATTTATATCACAGTCAACCGAATTATATGCGCACTTGTATATATTAGAGTCTCTGAATCTTCACTTCTGCCGGGTACGCAGCAAGAAAAAAACACAACAATGAAGGTATCTTTCCCTAACTTTCCCTAAAATCACGTACCAGTCTATTACAGAAGAAGATGTCGCTCCCACGTAGCAGGCCTGGGGATCTCCTCACTCTTCTTCTTTGGTCTCCTTCTGCAGATAACAGTCTGTCTCTCCCAGTCTCAGGGCACACAGAGCAACAGCAGAAGGGAGATCACAGCAGCACAAATGGCTCCCTTATGTCGGTCACGGCCCCTGCACAAGCACTCTGGGTGCTCGGCGGGCAAGGTTTTGCAGAGCGGCCAGAGTCACAGAACCAAAGTCCAGTGGCCCAGGATCAGTCACAGGGGCTTCTGCGGGGTGATTCTTCCGGCAAGGTGTTGCAAAGTAGTCCACTTTAAACAGACATCCGCAGGCAGATCTTCTCAGCTCTCGATTTATACTGCACTGATTCTCTGCTTTCACTTCCTGGTTAAACAACAGAGATGGCTGGGAGTTTCCCAGCTCTGTGATTGTACAGTCCACTGATGCCCCTGGTGGACAAGTGCGGACTGTGCACAGTTCATTGCAGTTTCAATTTCAATAATACAATCTGAATTGTACACCTCATTACACCCTAGTGAAATGTGGAGATGTGAGTAGGTTTGTATGTCCATGGATGTAATTAAAAACAATGAAGAGGTGTGTGCTGGGCTCTAACAATGGTGACCATGTGTGGGTATCAGACAAGGAAAGGGAGCAAGGGGAAAAATTATATATTAGTAGGAGCTCAGTCAAAAATACAACAATATGCAAATCTATATATGACTGGCATCACCACAAGCGTAGGTGCAAGCAGAACATTTTATACTTACATAAACGGTTATCTGCCGTGATACTACTATATATCATGAATTTTGTAGCTCAATGAGTGGCACTTGAAAAAGAGGATCAGTGGGTATAGTGAATATGTGTATTGCAGAAACTGCCCAATGCTAAATAAGGAAAACCAGAGATCTTAGTTTCACTTCACAGAGCCTCCACTGTCAGGTTCTGACACTATGCCCTAGTGAAATGTTGAGATGTGAGTGGGTTTGTATGCCCATGGATGTAATCAAAAACAATGAACAGGTGTGTGCTGGGTGTCGGGCTTACTCTCTTTTCCTTATTTCTTTATTTCTAATAAATACTTTTTTCTCTGTGTGTTTTTTTTTTAACCCTTTTATTGGAGATTCTTAATGGCCGAGTCAAACTTGGCCTGACATTAAGACTCTCGGGCTTAATACAAACTTGTATAACAAAGCTGGTATTAACCCCTTTATTACCCAGCGTGCCACCGCCACCAGGGCTGCTGGAAGAGCCCGGTAAGGCACCTGGAAATGGCGCTTATTAATGCACCAGCTGTGGGCTGTTGTTCTTTAGCGTGGGGGGAACCCTATAACAATGGGCTCTCACCCCGCTGGGAATACCAGCCCTCAGCTGCCTAGTTTTACCTTGGCTGGCATTGAAAAAAATGGCGAATCCCACCCTTTTTTTACCAGCCAAGGGAAAATTAGGCAGCTGAGGGTGGCAGCTCACAGCTGTCTGCTTTCATCGTGCTAGACTTAAAATTGCTGCAAAGCCCCACACATTTTTTTAATCTTTATTTATTTCACACCCTATCACACCAGGTTGGTTGCCCTACACTAATGTGTACGGCAACCAAGCAGAATCACTGTCCAGTTTGAGGAAAAGCACTCTGACTACAACAGCCAATCACAGAAGCTCTCAAACAGTGTGAGCTTCTCTGATTGGCTGTTTGTCTGACAGTGCATTGAATATGTAATTAGCCTAATAGGCGGCCCCGGTAGTATTAGCGGGAGAAAGGTGAACCCAATCTAGCTATTCTAGAATTTATCTGTCTATTGGAATCAATCACTCTATTCTTTCAACTCTTTTCTCACTTTATACAGCTTGAGAAATGCCACGTTAAAATCGCATTACACATGGACAGCACTCGGATGGCACTCGGATGTGATCCAAGAAAATGTCGAACAGTCGCATAGCAGTTGGGTGCAAAATGGACCAAAACTCGGAGGACACTCGTCCAACTCTCCTCAGATCCATCAATCGGACCGTTTTTCCACTCTCCAGTGTATTTCCAACCTAAAGGTAAACCCTGATATTAACAGCACCAGAATATATTTTTCTTGCAGAATTTACCATACTTTTGCTATTTTTCTCCTTCACATGGATAATAGCAAGAAAAATATTTTATGATAGATTTCATAAACCTGGATTAATCAGCTACAAGCATTTAGCCAACTGTTCGTACCATAAGGCTTTATAGAAATGCACCCTTGTTAGGCATCTAATGTGCTCCATTTAACAGCAGGGTGAACTATCAGCAGCGAGATCTCTAATGTGTGAAAACGAGTGGGATTGTAGCGCTCTCCACTCGTCAGACGCTACATGCAGGGGTGAATGCTGGAAATGGATTTTTAGGCTACAAATTGTGAAGAATAGTGCTTCTAAAATAAAGATGGGAGAATTTCTTAAACTATTAAACTGAGGTGTTTTGTAAGTTATTGCCACATAGTAAAGGATACAAAGAGTTCTGTTAATGGTGGTAAAATTGGCATTGGCCCCAGAAGCAAAAGTGTCTTAGTCCTGAGATAAGAAATATCCTAAAATATTACTCCCCGAGCCTTGTTCTTGTGTATTGTCTTGTATATTTCTGTTACTTCATTTCTAATCCCCATTAAGTAATAAGTATCAATGACTCGCCCTGCTAGGGGCCATGGGGTACACAAAGCCGGGTCTCCCCTCCTTCTGGCAGTGTCGAATGGAGGGGGAGATCGGGATGTCACTGTGGTGTGACCCGGTCCGTGGCCCTGGAGCGTTCAATAAAAAGGGGAAAAGAGTTATGGAATAGGGGATTTTGGGGGGTGGTTTTTATATTTTTACTGACCCTCGTATGACAGCCTTCTCAGCGGATGTGCCAGGAGTTGGCCACAGCTCCTTTAAATTTTGTGTCCTCAGGTTCCGTGGTTGGAGCATAGAGTTTCCTCGCCATCATCAGGGCCGGGTCCCTGGTGCTCACCCTGCCCCTCTAGTTTACTTCAGATTTGGGCACATGGGTGGATTGCCCACTGCCCGTGCCCCTAGGGCTCTCTCTGTCTCTCTGCAGTCCATTGTCCCGGGACCCGGGACAAGCCTCATCACTGCTCAAGTCCTCCGTGTCCTTTCTCTCCTGCTTACACCGCCAACTTTTTTTCCTACTGGCCTCCCACTTCCTGTGGTGTTTTCCTTTTGTCCCTTCTCCTCTTCCTGACTGCTTCCTGCTAACTTTCCCACCCACCACCTTTTTCTCCCCACCGTTCCACTTTCCACTGACTGCCTGAGCCATCTCACTACTGAGTTCACCCGCTGTCCCTGGGACCAGGTGTGTTGGGTGTGTTTGTGGGTGTCTGGACTTACAAACCTGGTTACTGCACACAGGAATACCACACCCGTGGTTTGGGTGCAGTACCGCAGGGGCACCACATCAACAATAACGACAGCCATTGAAGATGACAATGTGGTTTTCACCATAGACTTTGGTGTCATATAAATTTCAGGAACAGGATGGCAAAGTTGGCAGTGACCTAGATCTTCATTAGAAAAGGAGGCACAATTATAGATAAAAGAATCATGTTTTAGAGATGGAGCATTATATGGAGCCAGAAATGAAGTTGCAGAAACCTGAGAAATATACGTTAAGTCCTCTGTGTTTGAAGAAATGGGCTGATGAGCAACTGTTCATCAATGACCCCAAATACATCATAGACAACATCATCTACTATGGAAAATATTTGCTAGATGACCAGCCAGAGCTTAACAAAATTTGAAGCATGTTGTTTTTAATCATGGAACTATCTGATGATAGATCTTGTCTTCAAAATTGTCATTTCTTTCCAGTTTTATGTTATGTACATGAGCTCCCTTCAGGTGTTGAACTCATCATCGACACATCCATGAACTACTGCATGTGTGGAGGGAATGGAAATATGAATGGTTCTGGAGGGGGTGCATAATATAATAATGATTTGTAACCATGTGGCCTTACGGGTCTTTACCGAACACGTTTACTCTCTGGAGTCAATCACATCCATAGCCTTATGATAAAGAGCCTCAGAGTAGGTCAATGTATGGGGATGACAGCAGACTTATGGTTGGGATAGATGTTGATCACGCATATCCAATTTCGGATTGCCGATCGCAGTGTTCTCCTGGAGATAAGCTGCCGGCCGACATGTCACTTGGCGACTTTCCTATAGAAAACACAGGAGTGCTCAGTTCAAATCAGTTATTTCTCTTAAGCAAGATTTAGACATTTGTGATTCACAGTCGTTATATGAACCACAAAGTCCAAACCGGTTACGGTCCTCCTGACCCAAACTAATAATGTCACGGGTGGTATTAATGGACAAAGGGGTTATGTACCAGGATGCAGGATGGGCACTGCAGTCAGGGGTACTAATCTGACCCTTAGACTGTGGGGATCCCTATCTGACCCTGCTCCCAGAAGTATCCTGAAGATGAGGATGTTTGGGCCACCAACCTTGCCCTGGTCCTGACCAACCCTAGGCTGAGACCCCCTCACGTCCACCCAGGGATCAGAATAAGCAAAGTAACTTCCAGAAAGATGGCAATCTCCAGGAAGGTACACAGCAAGAAGTCTACTGCAGAAGAGCACTCAGGATCAACACAACTAGTGGTCTTTGCAGAAAATGAAATCTATCAGTGACACCAGCTAATGTCTCATGGACTACTTAAAGGTTGGGGGAGTGCTCAATCACCTGATACACTCAGCAACAGCAACTAGTACTGCAGAGCCAAAAAGTTAACCCTTAATAGACTAAAGGGAATTAACTCTGAAAAGGCTATGGTCTGGCTGATACTTATATATGCCCATACAAAGAGATTGAAATATGACAATTATGTTGAACATGGGATGTAAAACTTTTTTGTAAAATGGCAATCTCTTTACATTTCCACTTTACACTGCTTTTCCTCTTCTGTATTGCGCCAAAATAATTTTATATTTTATCATTTAATAAAACATTTTTTACTTGTTTTTTGAGATCTATACTCGTTTCTCCTGTTTTTCAGTTCTATTTGGAGGGTTAATTCCACAAATGTGATTTCTTCTCCCCATCTTTTGATTCTAATTGTATTTTCTGTGGTTTCCACAGCTAATCATCCCAGCTCAAATCTGTGAACTCAGGTGATCCTAATGAACTGCATCATGGCACCCGGATTCCAGAATTGGGATTAGGCAGTTTTAGCTGGATTTTTCATTGTGGAACAGAATATTTACCAAAATCCATATGAGAAAATATCTGTGCACATAGCCTTAATACATTACCTAATGAAATCCATGGGAATATGTAAGATACCATCTATAGTGGAATATGATCAATATATTACTAAGGTAGCTCATTACTGCTTGGTACATACTTGCCAAGAGTCCTGATTTTGTCGGCATAGTCATGAAAACTAGACTTCCAGAGGGTTGGAGCTTAAAAAAAAAAAATCACACCTAGGCCTGTTTCACACATCCGTGCAAAACTTGGACATGTGACACAGGCTGTTTTTGGGGGTGGTGCTTCTGACACGCCCAGACACCAGGGCAATGGGGTACTCGGAATCGGGCCAAACAGTTCTTTCTGGGGATGTACCAGGATGTGTCACGGTGGCGTGACCCGGCCCCGTAGCCCTGGACGTGTCATAAAAATGAGGGAAGTTATTAAGGGGAATTAAACTGTGACACCACCCGTGGTATTCGGCAATTGGATGGCCGATGCTATGGTTCAGATCCACTGGGGCGGTTGGTGACGCAGCAAAGATGTTATAGATCTCCCCGGGTAAAACGAGGCCCCAGGGCACAACCAAATTGTCCATTTCCTACCAAGTACTTACATATCTATTCTAATAAAACCCTAAGCCAGCTTCCGTCAGTATGTCATCGAAATGACGTCACATCCTGACGGAAGCCGGCTGTATCCCTAAGCAAGATGGCCAACCGTTAGCGAGAGCGGGGCTAATACTGCCCCACTCTCGCCATCGGCGGCCTCTCCTGCGCCCCACACCCTCCCGTCTCCCACCCCTGCCTGCCACACACCCACTCATAAAATAACAAATCATTATGCTCACCTATCCTCTCTACCCAGCGCTGCCTCCAACAGCAAGGTCCTTGTGCTTACAGGACCTATGATGATGTCACAGAGCATCATCGGGTCACATGACCGCAGTTACCACAGTAACTGCGGTCATGTGACCCGATGATGCTCTGTCACATCATCACAGGTCCTGTAAGCACAAGGACCTTGCTGTGGCAGGCAGCGCTGGATAGAGAGAGGATAGGTGAGCATAATGATTTGTTAGTTTATGAGTGGGTGTGTGAGTGTGTGCGAGCTCGCCGCCGCAGCCGCCATCCATCCTGCCCCGCACGCTCCATCCTGCCCCCCGCCACCTGCCCACCGCGCTGACACTCTGCCCACTGCGCTGCTGCGCTGACCACTCTGCCCACCACGCTGCTGTGCTGACCACTCTGCCCACTGCTCTGCTGTGCTGACCACTCTGCCCACCTCGCTGCTGCGCTGACCACTCTGCCCACCGCGCTGCTGCACTGACCACTCTGCCCACCGCGCTGCTGCGCTAACCACTCTGCCCACCGCGCTGCTGCACCGACTACTCTGCCCACCACGCTGCTGCGCTGACCACTCTGCCCACTGCACTGCTGCGCTGACCACTCTGCCCACCGCACTCACTGCTAACCACTGAGCCACCGTACAGTGCTAACCACTGAGCCACCATACAGTGCTAAACACTGAGCGACCATACTTTGCTAACCACTGAGCCACCGCACAGTGCTAACCACTGAGCCACCGCGCAGTGCTAACCACTGAGTCACCGCGCAGTGCTAACCACTGAGCCACCGCGCAGTGCTAACCACTCAGCCACTGTATACTCTGCTAACCACTGAGCCCCTGTATACTCTGCTAACCACTGAGCTGCCGTACAGTGCTCCATCCTCCCTCACCCCGCCGCTTTGTCCTCCATCCTGCTCCTCCCACCACTCTGTGCTCCGTCCTCCCCCTGCCTGTGCCGTTCCATCCTCCTCCACCGCTTCCTCCTCCTTCCTTTGTCCTCCTCCACTCCGCCACTCCATTCTCCATCCTCCCCCTGCCTGCGCTGCTCCATCCTACCCCACCCCACCGCTTTGTCCTCCATCCTCCTCCCCCCTGCCGCTCTGTGCTCCATCCTCCCCCTGCCACTCTGTCCTCCCTCACCCCACCGCTTCCTCTACCTTCCTTTGTCTGCCTCCCCTCCGACACTCCATCCTCCGTCCTCCCCCTGCCTTTGCTGCTCTGGCCTCCCCACCCCATCGCTTTGTCCTCCATCACCCTCTCCCCTGCCGCTTTGTGCTCCATCCTCCCCCTGCTGCTCCATCCTCCCCCTGCCTGTGCTGCTCCGGCTTCCCCTACCCCACCACTTCGTTCTCCATCCTCCTCTCCCCCACAGCTCTGTGCTCTGGACTCCCCCTGCCACTTCATCCTCTCCTGCCTGTGCCGCTGCATTCTCCCCCACCCCACCGCTTCCTCCTCCTTCCTTTGTCCTCCTCCTCTCCGCCACTCCATATTCCGTTCTCCCCCTGTCTGTGCTGCTCCATCCTCCTCTACCCCGCCACTTTGTCCTCCGTCCTCCTCCCACCGCTCTGTGCTCCGTCCTCCCTCTGCCTGTGCTGCTCCATCCTCCTCCACCACTTCCTCCTCCTTCCTTTGTCCTCCTCCTATCCGCCACTCCATCCTCCCCCTGCCTGTGCTGCTCCATCCTCCCCCACCCCACCGCTTCATCCCCCTTCCTTTATCCTCCTCCCCCCCCTCACTCCATCCTCCGTCCTCCCCCTGCCTGTGCTGCTATGGCCTCCCACACCCCACCGCTTCATCCTCCATACTCCTCCCCCCCGCCGCTCTATGCTCCGTCCTCCCCCTGCTGCTCTGTCCTCCCCCTTCCTGTGCCGCTCCATTCTCCCCCACCCCACCGCTTCTTCCTCCTTCCTTTATCCTCCTTCCCCCCCCTCACTCCATCCTCCGTCCTCCCCCTGCCTGTGCTGCTCTGGCCTCCCCCACCCCACCGCTTCGTCCTTCATCCTCCTCCCCCCGACACTCTGTGCTCCATTCTCCCCCTGTCTGTGCCACTCCATCCTCCCCCACCCCACCGCTTCCTCCTCCTTCCTTTGTCCTTCTCCCCTCCGCCACTCCATCCTCCGTCCTCCCCCTGCCTGTGCTCCTCCATCCTCCCCCATTCGTCGCTTTGTCTTCTGTCCTCCTCCCCCCTGCCGCTCTTTGCTCCGTTCTCCCCCTGCCTGTGCCGCTCCATCCTCCCCCACCCCACCGCTTCCTCCTCCTTCCTTTGTCCTCCTCCCCTCCATCCTCCGTTCTCCCCCTGCCTGTGCTGCACCGGCCTCCCCCACCCCGCCGCTTCGTCCTCCATCCTCCTCTCCCCCGCCGCTCTGTGCTCCATTCTCCCCATGCCGCTCTGTCCACCCCCTGCCACTCTGTCCTCCCCCTGCCGCTCTGTCCTCCCCCTGCCGCTCTGTCCTCCCCCACCCCGCCGCTTCATCCTACATCCTCCTCCTCCCCGCCGCTCTGTGCTTAATCCTCCCCCTGCCGCTCTGTCCTCCCCCTGCCTGTGCCACTTCATCCTCCCCCACCCCACCGCTTCCTCCTCCTTCCTTTGTCCTCCTCCTCTCCGCCACTCCATATTCCGTTCTCCCCCTGCCTGTGCTGCTCCATCCTCCCCCACCCCACCGCTTTGTCCTCCGTCCTCCTCCTCCCACCGCTCTGTGCTCCGTCCTCCCCCTGCCTGTGCTGCTCCATCCTCCTCCACCGCTTCATCCCCCTTCCTTTATCCTCCTCCCCCCCCTCACCCATCCTCCGTCCTCCCCCTGCCTGTGCCGCTCTGGCCTCCCCCACCCCACCGCTTCCTCCTCCCCCTTGCTGCTCTGTCCTCCTTCCTCCCCTCTGCCACGCCATCCTTTCCCCACCACTCCTTCTTCAAAGTTCCACCCAATTCAGCCCTCACCGCCTTCCCCATGCAATCTCTATTTCTATATTCTAGAATACCCGATGCCAACATCTAGTCCTAAATAACGGTTATCTAAATATAATATTTTAAAACACACGCTTATAACAGGTTTAGCACCTAAACAGGTTTAACTATCTACACAGGTACATTCTGCAGTTCTGTAATTCTGTTCTTACTGCTGCTTCCATGGCTGGGCACAAGGGTTTAGGCCAACTCCTTGTCCGGGGAGTTCAATTACCTGCCGGTCACTGGGTGGTGTGGCCTGGTTGCCTGCTGCAGCCAGGGCTGATGCTGCTCGTTGCTTGTTTAAGTTTGCGGCACGAGGCACCGGGGGCAGCACTTCCGCACATACTCTTCTCACATTGAGTGCGTATCACCTCTGTTCGCCCATATGCCGGGTATAGGTGACGCGGGTACAAGTCATGATCAGGATGTCCTTTTGGCAGGTGCATCTCAACATTCCGCTGGGTCACAAACAAGTATTGGGCTGCTAGGGACTCCCTAATAAACTCCCAGCCCTTCTCCAAGTTAAATTTGACCACCGTGCCTAGCTCTCTCGGCCCCTGCGGACTTGGCCTTGCACACCAGGCTCTTAGCCTTGAGGTTCTCCATTACTCTCCACGAGGCTTGACGCTCTTTATCCTCCGCTTCCCTCCAGGTACACTGCTGTTAGCGTTACTTCTCCCAGCTCAGGGTCTCTACACAGGTCTCTACCGCTTAATCCTTCCCCGGGAACCCCATCAGTTCTTCCCCTGGGTTCACTCATCAGAAGTAGACCCTCTCCGCATGGAACTTCTGGGGTGCTGGCGTGGGCTTTAATGAGACCAGTAGCCTATCCCTGGTATCTACTGTCCGGTCCCAATTTAGGTCTCTAAACCACCGGGGTTCAAGGGCCATTGGGGGCCTGGAGGTAATAAAGGAGTTCTGTTTGAAGTTTCATCTTCCCGTGTATTCCTTTGGAGTGAGTGGATTTGGCAGCGCGGACTGTGATACACTATTTCTTCCCTGCAATTTGATGTGTCTCCGCGTGTGAGTGGATGGTGGAATTCCAGCAGCAGCCATCTGGAAATAATCGTTTTACGCCTTCAAACCAGTTGTGGGTCTCACAACTGTCACAGGTGAGTGGATTCATTTTACACCACCTCAACATTAAGTGTCATAGTGATAGGGCACTATTGCGCCTCTTGTTCCCCTCCCTTCTTTTCTTATTGATTGGGGGGTTAAGGGACCCTACAAAGGTGTTCTCAGGTACCAGGGCAAGGCCGGTGTCTTTACCTGCGGCAACTATCTCTCCGGGGCTGTGTTCTTGGTCCTCATCCTCCTCGGGAGTCGGGGATGCAGGCTGCAAAGCTGCACACCGCTGGGCTATCTTATCCAGTAAAGCGTCCTTCAACCTATCTATTGCGTTCACCTGCGCCTGCCTCAGCTGCCGGCTTAGCTTCTGCATCTCTGTTTGCAGAAACTCCAGGTCTACCAGGGGAGCCAGATCTAAGTCTCCTTCCGGACCGCTGGGGGAGTCCTCCACTACCACCCCATGTGCCAGAACTCTACGGTCACCCCTATCCATGGCGATTACCAGGTTTTTTGCTGCCTCTTGCAGCACGTACTGTCGCAGTCTTCTTGGTGCTCCTTCTGCCCTCTCCCCTTCATGGTCAGTTCCTCTCTCTTTTGCTGTCGGCCACACAAGGAAGTGGATCCTTCCAGCCGATGGCCAAGTCCATTTGCATTGAAGTCTTTACAGTGGGCGGGTATGGCTTTTCGTGCCATTCAGCAACCCGACCCACGATGGGAGACTGCACCACTCTATTTTGCATACACATGGCGCTTGTTCTTTTTGGCGGGTGCCATTACACAGTCTTATTGCATAGTCTCTGGTCGAATGGAACCCGGTTTACCGGGTCGGTACATTCTGTTCGTGACGCCAAATTGACATGCCCAGCCAGGGCCATGGGGTACTTGGAACTGGGCCATACAATTCTTCGGGGATGTCACGGTGGTGTTACTCGGCTCCGTGACCCTGGCCGTGTCAAAAAAATGGGGGATAATTATATGAGATTAACACGTGACACCACCCATGGTAATCAGCAATTGGATGGCCGATGCTGAGGTTCAGGACCACTGGGGCAGTTGGTGATGCAGCAAAGATGGTACAGCTCCCTATGGGTGGAGTGGAGCCTCAGAGCCAAGCTTTCTGGGCACCCCCCGCTGCAAATTGCAGCCCGCAGCCGCCCCAGAAGATGGCGCGTTCATTGAAGCGCCATCCTCTGGCGCTGAACCCCACTCTTCCAGTGGCCCTGGTGCGGTGGCTTGCTGGGTAATAAAGAGGTTAGGGCCAGCTTTGTATTATCAGCTGGCCCTAAGCCCGAAATTTATGGCGGTCATGCCAATATTAGACATGACCGCCATGAATTTCTATTAAATTGTTTTAAAAAAAAACACAACACAGAGAAAAAATTTTTTATTAGAAATAAAAAAAAAGACATTAGGGACTCCATCTTTAATTTAAAAAATCCTCTTCCGTCCGACGTAGTCCAAAACGCAATCTCAGCTCTACTACATCCCTGTCTGTGCTTAGACAGACAGGGATGTAGCAGAGCTGAGAACTGACTAAACAGTCAGGGTTCAGCTCAGGTCATTATGACCTGAGCTGAACTCTGCTTTCAGCCAGACTCGCTCTGTTCCGGAGATTCCCGAGCAGTGACGGAAGTTAATTTATTCACTGCTTCTGTCAGTGTTCGGGAATCTCCGGAAAAAGCAGCAGAGACTCGGGGAGCGAGTCTGCAGCCGGCGCCGGCGGCGGTAAGTAGCCGGCCGGTCCGGTGCACCCCCCACCCTGTCCACTCCCCACCATCCCCCCCGTACCCCTCCCCCGGTTCAATCCTTTATTTATTTTTTTTACTATTCTTTAAAAGCCAGCGGCTTTTTGCCGCTGGCTTTAAAAGAATAACATGGGGATTTGCAGGTTTTTCCTCTGCTGCCAGACCCCTTATAGGGTCCGGCAGAAGAGGAATCGCTGCAATACTCGCCTCCCCATTCATTAACATTGGAATCGCTAGACTCGCAACGAGTAGCGAGTCCTGGACTCAGACTCGTCGGAGTCTAGTGATTCCGAGTAGTTTAGGATTCGCCCATCACTAAACGCAGTGTTTCTACTGGCCTGGGTGTTATCGGGAGATATTACGATATTGCAGGTCCTGCCATACATGTCAGGTAACCGCTCCCACTGTTCACTTTCATAGTCCCCTCCTACCCTTGCCCATCATTGAATTGCCCTTTAAGAGAATAGCCATGGACTTGATTGGTCCCTTGGGGAAATCTGCTCGGGGTCATCAGTATATATTGGTCATCCTGGACTACGCCACCCATTATCCGGAAGCGATCTCTTTGAGGAATTCCTCGGCGAAGAGTATAGCCCGGGAGTTAGTTCACGTGTTTTCCAGGACAGGTTTGCCAAAAGAAATCCTGACTGACCAGGGTAACCCCTTTATGAGTTAGCTGATGAGGGAGTTGTGCAGGGCCCTGCAGATTACCCAGCTGAGGACTTCAGTGTACCATCCTCAGACGGATGGCCTTGTCGAAATGTTTAATAAAACCCTCAAAAGCATGTTGAGGAAAGTTATAGAGAAGGATGGAAGGGACTGGGACTGTCTCCTACTGTATCTGTTGTTTTCTATTCGGGAGGTTCTACAGGCATCCACGGGGTTCTCATCATTTGAGCTCCTGTATGGACGACATCCGTGGGGTCTCCTAGATGTGGCAAAAGAAACCTTGGAAGTCACTCACTGGAGTGTTATTGAACATGTTGCCATGATGTATTAGAGGATTGAGAAAGTGATGCCGATCGTGAAGGAACATCTCCACCAGGCACAGGAGGCACAGGCCCGAGTCTATAACCGCTCAGCCAGAGTCCGGCAGTTCCATCCAGGAGACAGAGTCCTCTTCCTGATACCCACCGTCGAAAGTAAGTTTCTCGCCGAGTGGCAAGGACCGTATGAATTGGTAGAGAGAGTTGGGGAAGTGAACTACAAGGTTCATCAACTGGGATGAAAGAAGCCATACCAAGTGTACCATGTCAACCTCCTCAAGACAGAGAGGCTGGGGAAATGGCGTGCTTGGTGGGCAAGCCAGAGAATGACGCAGGAGCGGTCGCAATAGTGGAAACCCTCACCGAAAGCCAGAAGCAGCAATGTCGGGAGTTGCTACAGAGGAACAGAGATTTGTTTTCAGAGCTGCCAGGCTGTACCAGGGTTTTAGAACACGAGATCCTGACGGAGCCCCATGTACGGGTGAACCTGAAGCCCTATCGGATTCCTAAGGCCCGACTGGAGGTGATCTCCAACGAGGTGACTCGTATGCTAAAACTTGGAGTCATAGAAGAATCCAAGAGCGGTTGGTCGAGCCCAACTGTGTTGGTCCCAAAACCCGATGGAGAATGGAGATTCTGTAAAGACTATTGGAAGCTGAATGAGGTCTTCAAGTTCGACGCCTATCCCATGCTGCGCGTCGATTAGTTGATTGAGCGATTGGGAACAGCCACGTACATCACTACCTTGGATTTGACAAAGGGGTATTGGCAGATCCCCCTGGCACCGGGAGCCAAGGAGAAGACTGCGTTCTCCACTCCAGAGGGGTGCTTCCAGTATGTCCGGATGCCGTTTGGACTGCAGGGGGCCCCTGCCACCTTCCAGAGATCCATGGATCGCATCCTTGCCCCTCATAAGGAATATGCCGCCACATATCTGGACGACATTGTGGTCTTCAGCCCGACTGGCAGAGTCATCTGGTGAAGATCCAGGCGGTAATGGATGCTCTGAGGAAGACAGGGCTTTCTATAAATCTGAAGAAATGTGCCTTTGGGAAAGCAGAGGCTAAATACCTGGGTTATGTTGTTGGCAGAGGCGAGATTAAACCCCAAGTGATAAAGGTGGAAGAGATCCAAAACTGGCCAAGACCGCTGTCCAAAAGACAAGTCCGAGCCTTCCTGGGAATCGTGGGTTATTAAAGGAGGTTTAACCCCGATTTCACCATGATGGCCGCACTCCTAACTGACCTCCTGAAGGGAACGAAATCAACCATGGCCAAATGGACTGCGGAGGTGGAACTAGCCTTTCTAGAACTGAAAGGGACCCTGTGTAGGCAACCAGCCCTGGTGGCCCCCGACTTCAAGAGAAAATTCATCCACCAAAAGGATGCCTCAGATATCGGTTTGGGGGTAGTCCTGTCCCAGGAGATGCAAGGGGAGGGGCACCCGTTCCTCTACCTGAGTAGAAAGCTTTCCCCCTGTCAGAAAAATTATTCCATGATCAAAAAGGAATGCTTGACCATAAAGTGGTCGGTGGACACTCTACGCTACTATTTATTGGGACGAAAGTTTAAACTAGTGTCTGACCATACCCTACTAAGATGGTTGAGGGACAAAAAGGGGAAACATGGCAGGGTCACCCGCTGGTTTCTCACCCTGCAGGACTTTACGCTCCATGTAGAGCACAGAGCAGGGAAGCTGCATAGCAATGCCGATGCCCTTTCTCGAGTCCCTGTCGAGTTGTGAATGGTGCCACGCCTCACAGCTTTAGGCAGAGGGGGGAGGAGTGTAAACCAGAGTATTCTTCCTCTAGTGCATGTCTGCACTGGGAGTTTCACTTAGTACACATGGGTCCGGCTTATGGGTTCTGTGAGAGACGGGCGGGTCCAGGATCCACATACCTCAACGCTGGGTGTGGTTACAGGCTATAAACTGGAGCCTGGTATTCAGCCCGGGGTTGGGGGTTGCGTGTGTGTACAGTCTCCAGGCCAAGCTGGATGCTGGTGACTTACCAACCTGTATGAACACAGGTAAGCGACACCTGAGACGGTGCGCTCTAAAAGACTGTTCCTTTCCGTTTGTTTTGGCCTGGACTTAAGGCTGATAGTTTCGCATTTGTTTTGTGATCAGTTGCTGGGGTGAATAAACTGTTTTGGACTATCATTTGTGAAGACGCTGCCTCTTGTTGCTTCCTGGTGTCCGCAAGCGAGTCGCACTATCACAATTTGTAAAGATAAAAAGGGAAAAGGATAAATAAAATAAAGTCTTGTGACGCCACCTACACTGTCCGGTAATGGCACCGGCGCTGCTGCAGACCTCCGGGGATTATGAATGGGCAGCCAGATGATAATGCTCCCTGTAGGTGGAGTGGGGTCCCCAGGGCAGTGAGGTAGGATTGGGACGTCACACAGGGAACTGGCTCTGTGGGTGAGATGCCGGTATAATCTCTGGTTGGACAGGGTCAGAGGCTGGAAGAACTGACACACACACACGGTGATCTGTTTCCATACCTTTTACTGGTGATAAAGCAAGAACTGTCCAGGGTACACTCCAGGTGGTCGGGAAGCACTTCAGGATTTCTACACCTGATTAGTTGTGAGACCTCCTTGTCCCTGTTTGTGTCTCTAAGTCCTGACCTGTCTGAAACCCTGGCCTGACCTATCCTATGCTCTTCACTTGTATGGCAGGTGTTGAAAACCTTTTGTTGGGTACCGCTTCTCTCCTGCAGTCCCTGGCTCTCTTCAGTGCTGTGCCACAAGTGTCCCCAAAAGACTAAAGCCTCCTGGTTCTCTGGTGCTTTCTCTGCTGGGCTGAGTGACCCTTGCAGACTCGGACTCCGGCGCCCGGGTTGCTTCCTGGGGTGAACCGGTATGGTTCCTTTGCCCCCACTCTGCTCCTTGCCTTGCCTCCAACCCTCACTCTTGGGCCCTGCGCTGGCTAGGCTTTCCCTCTGGTATGGGCCTAGCGTGGCTCCGTTCACCAGGTGCAGGGAGCATTTTCTCACACCTGTTTAGGGCATTTTTCCTGGTTTTATTCACGGTATTGCTTAAAAGTAATGAATTCTTCATGTAAATGTTGCTACTTTTGTCCATAGAACTTAGGAGATGTGCAGAGCATCAATATGGCAGCGCACCCTAGTGTAGGTTGTCTATGTTGTATAGTTGTATAGCAACTTCTAGGCCCCTACAAGTTGCCATTCACTACTATATTGATATTTTTGTTCTTTATTCTTGATGTAAAGTAGTTGAATAGAAGCACCGATGTAACCTTCAGAAGCACATCAAAATCCAACTCTAAACCCTTGGATAAGTTTCAGATCTCGGAGTCTCGTTAGAAACTTTAGAGAGTTATTTTTCCATCAGATTTCTAAGTCTTGTTTATTTTACTTCTTTGTCCGTCTTTCAGGCCTCATATTTTATCTCGGAGAAACAGATTTTCTTATTCTTCAGCTATGTCATCACCTACAAAGATTATTTTATCAGGAAAGTGTACTTGCAACTACAAAGTGAAGGCAGCATTTGTCGCTCTGTGATTAGATTTCAAAGTAAATTAAATCATTAGAAGGAAACTTCTCGTCCTCCCAGCGAACGTGCTGCAACAATTGCTTCTATCCTATTAATTTTAGAGAAAAGGGAAAAAAAAGGCTTTGTTATAGTCAAAAGCCATAAAAGATGTTCTGCAACCGTATCCCTACCTAACCTTGGAATAACGAAGCCTTCGATGACATGATCTCATTAGCAGCGTGTCCCAGTTTCCCCGTAATAGGTCATCCACACGCCCGAATAATGCAAAACATTTAAAAGCTCAATCATACTAAGACACAACATGGTAAATGTGAAAAAATACAGTACCTATATAATGAAATTCCTTTAGAATGCCATTTGGAGGTTTCCCAGCACAAATTGCATTGCGTTCAATACTGGGGGGTCAAGTGGCCACCTTGTGTATGGAGAGCATGGTAACCATCACCTTCACTGACTGACAACCTCCTCTAATGCTGAGCCGCTGTCAGTCAGTCAGCAGTCAGTGCAGGGGGATGGGTTGGTTGGTTGGTTGGTCTGACAGCCACCCATCTCCATACACAGACCCCTGCCAGTGTCACCAATGTAAATGAATCCATACTGGACGGATTCAAGTAATTTCCCCAGTAGCCGGGTTCAATGTCTAGGCACCGGACAGGTTTAGAATGCTATTACTCTGCAGATTAACTTCATACCTACAGGGCTATAGCATTTTTCCATGGGCCAGGTTCATATTAAAGATGGTTTTGAAAAATAATATAATTTTTTTAATATTTTCTATATCAACAGGTTGTCCACTACTAATAAACTTAAAAATGGCACATTGCAACGCTAAAATAAGAGAAAAACTTGCCTACTGGACACCAACATCTCCTATCTAATGCTACCGGTGTTCCCCACCTGTCACCTGATTTCCTCCTTTGTTGGGAAGCAGCAAATTAATTCTTTAGTAAACTGATTGGCTGCAGCAGTCACATTCCATCTGAGGCCGGCTTCACACCATGATTCTCAGGATCCAGACCTGTCTGGTGTGAACCTAGTATCCCTATGGGGCCGGATGGAGCCAGTCAGTTGCCACCTGGTTTAAATCTGTCCAGGAAGATCCGGGAGAATGCAGGTTTTTCTCCCGGACACAAAATCGAAGTTTGCTGCAATTTTCTGTCTGGGGCTAAAATCTGCACAAATCGGATCCTCCCAGATGCGGCGCCCCCTAACATGGAAGTATATGGCCCTGGATCTGACAAAAAAAATCGCATCTGGCTGCCAGACGCCTTGTGCTGAAGTTCAGTGCCAGTTGGCGCTGAACTTGAGCACCGTGGAAAGCTCCCCGCTGAGATTTCAGAACCACGGTTAGCTCCCAACTCCCCGCTAGCCACGATTTAAAAATTTTAGCAGCTGCAGCTGCAATCTGCCGATTCCGGCAGAAAACAGGACCAGAGGTCATATGCAAAACACCAGACAGAACCTGATAGCCCAAAACCGTGGTGTGAAGCTAGCCTGAGCCAGAAGACATCTACTAGAATAGGGGTGGAGAACTCCAACACATCATGTTTTCAGGATTTCCTTAGTATTGCACTGGAGTTGGAATTATCACTTGTGCAGGTGATTCAATTATAACCTGTGGAATACTAAGGAGATCCTGAAAACCAACACTGTTATGGCACCTTCACACGCCACAAAATCGGCTGGCGGTATGAGGCGATCTAACGTGCGCGTTCACGTTTTTCATGGTCTCCTCAGATCGCCGATGGTGGCATAACACGCTGCAATCTCGCCCTGAAAGTAAGGCGATGTGTCACTCCGGAAATCTCCTCACCTACAGCGGAACCAATCTTGCCTTATTCCATCGCCGCTTCACACGCCGCAATTCCAAAGGCAATGTGGGCGTACATGTTCAGCGCGGTGAGGAGATAGGCATGCCACAGTGGTTTACATCGCGCCCCATATGCGCTCATTGGACAACGCAACAGCGTTACGATTGGGCAGCCTGCTCTGGAAGCCTGGGAAATACATTGAAGATGTGTGTATTGCTGAACGGACAGCTCTTCAAATGTGGCGCCCTGTCAACTGACAGCCAATGGGAACAAAGTAGGCAACACCAATCATCTCAGACAGGACGCGGACTACAGCATGCTGTGGCACGCCTACGGGAAATCATAGAGGACATTGATTCCATCACTATCGCCCTACCACATGCCACACCACGGAAATATCGCCTTCATGATTGAGGCTGATTTCTGAGCACTGTTCAGGAATCAGGCGACAGGCGGGAGGCGATTTATCGCCGCGAAATCCCCCAATCACACGCCGCAACTGTGAGGCAATTTCACGACATATCGCCTTTAGGATTCCCAGGCAAGATTGCGGCGTGTGAAGGTGCTATTAGTGGCCCTTGATGCCTGAAGTTCCCCATCCCTGTCCTAGAAGAAGAGAACAGTCTGTTCCTTCTTGCTCAGACTTAATATGGTCAATGGCAAGACTAAAATTAAAAAAAATATATACTTACCGGGCACCAATCACTCTTCTATTCTAATTTTTGTGCTTTGTACCTGTCTCCTGACATCATCTTCTGACAGGGGGAATCAGGAGACCACTGCAACCGATCAGCAGCTACTGATTGGCTTCAGCAGTAACGCTTGGCTCTTTTTCCTGGAAGAACAGAAGAGACTGTGTCTTCAATTGACTATGACAACTGTAGCAAATCAGTAACCCTTCCAGAAGAAGAATCGAAGAGATAATACCACCACTGATTGGCAAACATGGCCGCCGTTCATTAATGTCCCCCATTGGAAGAGGAAGACAGCAGACAGGTGGCAGACACCAGCCCCAGATGGAAGAGTTGCAGTGTTGCAGAACTTTTTTTTTCATTTTAGCAACACTATTGGCCCATTGTCATGGACAACTCGATTCCTTATGGGTTACAAGATTTTTTCTTGTCGTAATTCAACAATTCTTTTTAGTTTTCTTTCAAGGTCTGTCCTTGTAATGTGATAGACACATGCGCGTCTTGTTACAGTACAGTTATCAGACCTCTTTTACATTATCAGGACACATTTACTGGAAATAAAACAAGCAAAAAGCTTTACAAGATGAAGAATTAAAAACAATTTAGAGAAGAGTCGTATAACTCTTACCTATTTATAATTCACTGAAAAGAAACCATGCATTTAGGTAATGTTCCTACTTGACTTTTCCCCTGCAGACTTCCCATTGCAGAAAATCCACAGTGAAATACGCGGTGATAAATTTCATGGAATCTTAGGGTACGTGGAGATTTTTTGTATATAAATATCCACATCAGAGAAATGCTTCAGGCAGTGCGCCTTCTGTTCATTTACATGAGTGCACGTCGCGTTGTTCTACATGTTAAAATCACAGTAAAATCCACATTTTTATGTGGTTTTTGTTGTGTGTTCTTTTTTGGGCAAATTCTTTGCTGCCATGTCCCATCCAAAACCACATCATATTGATACACCCCATTCTATAATTAAAAATGCATTAAAAAACACTTAGGCTAGGGTCACACTTGCGGCAGGGCACTGCAGATCCTGATCCGGTCTTGAGCAGTAAAAGTGCTCAAAACCGGATCAGGAACCGCAGCCCATAGGAGCCCAGTATAGTAACCGGATTGCACTACATGCAATCCGGTTACCGCTTGCGGATTTACAGCCTGCGTTAAAAATCATGCAGGCTGCAGTTTTTGCAGCGGTATCTCTGCCGCAGCAGGTTTGCTATAATGGGATCCCACGGGAGCCCATGTGGCTGCTGCAAGACATATGTGAATGCCTGCAGCAGCCGGCGGCTTTGTTCATCGATGAACAAAGTGTTAAATGTTAATAATAGATGTGGGCAACATGTCTCTACGGGGTGCCCACCCCCCCTAGAGACATGCTGTCCACACAGGTGGACATGTGAGGGGTTAATGTGGCCATTTATAGTCTTGCCGGCTATTGTCAGCATTTTCATTATTATGAATGAACTCGGCGGCTCCTCACTGTGTATGACATACAGTACGTAATGTACGTACTGTATGAGCCGCTAGCCTTGGTCTTGAAAGCATTAAAATTAGGTCTATGGCGGTGCGTTGCCCATAGAACTAATGTTACAACTTTCAGGACCAAGGACAGGGGCTCATACTGTATGTACATTACGTACAGCATCTCCTCTACTGTGAGGAGCCGCCGCATTCATTCATAAAATTGACAAAGCCAACAATAGTCGGCAATACTATACTGACTACATTAACCCTTCTCATGCCCACTAGGGCACCCCCTAGAGACATGTTGCCCACAGCTATTATTAACATTTAACCCTTTGTTCATCCCTGCAGCAGCAGGGATGAACAAAGCATACAGCTGCCACAGGCATTCACATGTGCCTTGCGGCAGCCGCATGGACTCCCGTAGGAGCCCATTATAGCAATCCCTGCTGTGTTTTCCTAACCGCTGCGAAAACTGCAGCCTGCATGATTATTACCGCAGCTGCAGATCCACAAGCGGTAACCGGATTGCATGTAGTGCAATCCGGTTACTATAATGGGCTCCTATGGGGAGTGGTTCCTGATCCGGTTTTGAACTTTTTAACAGCTCAAAACCGGATCAGGACCTCAAAAGTTTACCCCAAATGTGACCCTAGCCTAAGACTGGTTTCACACTGCGGTTTTTCACTGATCAGGTTTGATCAGGTTTGTGTATCAAAACCAGGAGAGGAACCAGGAGAGGAACTTGCAGAGAAAAACTATAATTGAAAGATTGACACCTGTTCTGAGTTTTGGAGACACTCTTGGTTTTGGCACACAAACCTGATCGAACCTGATCAGGGTAAAAACTGTAGAGTGAAACCAGCCTAATGGGTACAAAGGCACAGACAATGCATGAGGTTTCCTCTGGATCCTTACAAATGTGTCCTTTTGACCTCCTCCCCGAGTGCACCGAGTTGCGATTTTGTGGCTTGTTAAAAAGCCAGATGCAGCGCAATGCGGCCGAAAATAGAATGGGCTTCAATGGGGGCAGATCCGGCTTTCACACTGAGCATGTGCAGAGACCCTCCCAACATCCTCCCATTAGGCGTGTCCTAAGTAAAGTTTCAACTTTATGACGGATCAGGCAAAAAAGTATGCAACCACAGCATTTTTTTTTTTGCCTGATGCGGCACTCGGATCAGGTATAATAATGCGACAATTGCATTTGTTGCACAAACAAACCCATATGCATCTGGACACGTTTTCAGCCTGATGCTGCCTGAAAGCAATTGTGAAACCAGTCTAAGGCTAGGGTCACATCTGCGTTTTGTGTGATAAATCCTGATCCGGTTTGGAGCTTTAAAAAAGCTCCAAACCGGACCAGGAAACGCTCCTCATAGGAGCCTATGCAAAACACCGGATGGCTTCACAAGCCATCCGGTGGCCGGATCCGGCACTGCTGCCTGCGTTTAAAATCATGCAGGCAGCAGTTTTCGCAGCGTTTCTGGGAACCGCACTGCGGTCACCGGATGGCTCAGGATGTGTAATCCTGAGCCATCCGGTAACTGCATAGTTTGCGGATCCCGGCTATTGCCGGGATCAGCAAACTGTCCTCTGCCTATTCAAGAGTTAAATTTAGTAAGTAAAGTACTGTTTGAGGTCTGTAGGGGGGGCTAAGACCCCCCTACAGACCAGCCGCCCACTCCGGTGGGCTTCGACTACAATTTCCTATGGCACGGGGCTCGGATGAGCCCCGTGCATGTCTCCAAACCTCCCGCCCCCCCGTATCACTATACAGGGGTGCCTGCACCCCTCTTGTATAGCGATTCCTGCATGTGGCCCTACAGTTTGCATACAGAACACATGTAAGCTCATACTTACATGTTATCGTCAGCAGTGTAGTGTGAAATCCCTGGGCGGGGCTGTTTGCTGCAGCCTCCGCCCCCTCATTCCTTATGGCCGCCCCCTCTGTGCCTCATCCAGTGATGTGAGGGCGGCCACGTCATGAAAGGGGCGGGGCTAACCGCGGCACATATTTAGCCCCGCCCCTTTCATGACGCGTCCGGCCTCACATCAATGGATGAGGCAAAGAGGGGGCGGCCATGAGAAATGAGGGGGCGGAGGCTGCCGCAAACAGCCCCGCCCATGGATTATTCACAACACTGCAGGAGCCAGGAGAAGACCCGTAAATATGAACTACATTACTTTAATATATCATTTACCACACATACAGGAATAACTATACCAGAGGGGTGCAGGCACCCCGGTATAGTAATTCGGGGGGCTGGGGGTGTGGGGACTTGCACGGGCTCGGATGAGCCCGTGCCATCGGGAATATTGTAGTAGGAGGCCACCGAAGTGGGCGGCCGGTCTGTAGGGGGGTCTAAGCCCCCCTACAGACCTCAAACAGTCATTTAGCAATCAATTTAACTCTTTACTAGGTTTGCTGATCCCGGCAATAGCCGGGATCCGCAAACTCTGCAGTTACCGGATGGCTCAGGATTACACATCCTGAGCCATCCGGTGACCGCAGTGCGGGATTCAGCACACATTTTTGAAAAAAAATGTGTGTGCCCGCCATTGCGTTCACCGCATCCGGATCCGGATGCGGTGAATGCAATTTAGGTTGCCAATGTGACCCTACCCTAAGGCTAAGGTCACACTTGAGAGCCTGCATCCGTTTATTGGATGCATTACTGAATCCAGTTTTTCCCCTTGCCATTTTTGGGCCATTTTTACCGGATCCGGTACAAGATGGTACCTATATGTACCATGCATTAATGGATGCGTTCCCCATAGGGTCCCATGTTAAAAAAACAGATCAGTTTTTGAAAATGCACCAAAAAACATTGCAGCCTCTATTTAAAACTGATTTCTCAAAAACCCAATCCGGTAAACGGATTGCACTGTTGCAATCCGGTTTTTGCATTGGAATCTATGGATGCATTATCGGATCCGGTTTTCAAGATTTCAACATGTCAAACACTGGATCCAGTAACTGGATTGCAAACGCAAGTGTGGCCCTAGCTTAAGACTCCTTTCGCATCAGCGGTTTGTTGATGTTTCCAGTCGATCCGGCAGATGACTCCGCATCTGCCGAATTTGCCACCTAAAGTCTGACTTGAGGCACCGGTCCGGCAAGCCCCATGGATTCTATACGGGGCTTGCGGTTGGGTGCAGTAAGTGTGGTTTGCTGGTGCGCTGATAGCTGCGTTTTTTTGACCTGTCGCAACTGCCGGATTTGCAGCACCTGCCGCAAGCCCCATAGAAAATTAATAGGGGGCTTGCTGCAGGTGTACCGCAAGTCGGCCATTAGGCGGCAGATGAGGTAAATCTGTAGGATCTGCCACATTCAGCGAAAAATGCTGATGTGAAAGCTGCCTTAGGCTAGGGTCACATTAGCGGTATTTTTATACATCCGGATCTGGTGTTGAGCATTAAAAATGCTCAAAACCGGATCCGGATCTGCAGCCCACAGGCTGTAATAGAAAAACCGGATTGCCCAAATGGCAATCCGGTTACCGGATCCGATTTTGCAGCCTGCGGTAAAAATCATGCAGGCTGCATATTTCGGAGCGGTTGCAAAACCGGATCCGTTTTTTTAACATGGGCGCCTATAGGAACCGGATGTATAAATATATAAATGTACCTTGTGGTACCGGATCCGGTTCCGCATGCAGTTTTTAATATTGCAAAAATCCTTATTCCAAATCCGGCTGCATTAATGCATCCAGATCCGGAATGAGGAATGCATTTTTACAGAATATAAGAAGTATGAAGGCTCAGTCCAATACCGGATCCAGTTACTGGATTGTGCCTACTAAGTGTGACCCTAGCCTTAAGGTGGCTTCACACCAGGCGACGTCGCTAGCGACATCGCCGGAAAAGTGACGTCACAGCGATGTCGCTAGCGACATCGCGCTGTGTAACAGCGCGACGCGACCGCGAATTATCGCTGGTCGCAGGTTGACAGGTTTACGGGAAGAACCGTAAACCTGTCAACCTGCGACCTGTGATAAGGCTGGATCGCGCCGTGTGACATCGCCAGAGCGATGTCGCACGGCGATCTAGCCTATACCGCAGCATTGCTGCGGATCGCTCGCTGGGCTGAGCCCAGCCCAGCAAGCGATGTCACCGCCAGCATCGCTGCGGCATCGCCGGCCACAGCGATGCTGTGTGACAGCTGGCCAGCGATGTCGGAACCGAGCGGGCACCCGCTCATCGCCTCCGACATCGCTGGCCAGATCGCCTCGTGTGACGGGACCTTTAGATGCTGTAATTTTTTGATGTCTGTGAGTGGAGGAGGTCTCTCCATTTTTCAGATGTTTTCAGATAATTGGTGAGTACAATGGCTTTACAATGCAATGATTGTGACTAATACCAAATACATTAAGATATATCTGTTAAATTTGAGATTAGGAGCTTATCAATACATTTGCATTTCTGTTTATATAGAGAAGTGTGAGATACTTACTGCAGGTTCTCTCATCCTCCCCAAACACACAGTCTATCACACCATCGCACCGCATAATCAATGAGATGCATTTTTCAGAGCATCGGTACTTGGTAGGGCCACATTGTGTTTCAGGGCTAGCGGCAGGAGATGAAGTAGAGCAGAGGATTTCATCTGTACCATCCGTGCATTCTTCTATCCCGTTACATCTTGCAGATAAGGGGACACATTCCTTTGTATATATACAGGTGAACAAATCCTGGGGGCAGGAAGGTTGCGGTATCGTTGGCCCTGTAAACATAAAGCAAAAAAAAGGATAAAACTTCTGAAAGGCGGCATGTCTCTCTGTTAACTGTTGTAGGGAGGTGGACCCATGGTGGCGTTCTCCACCGAAGACACCTACCACAATGGTTTATTAGCATGTGAATAATGTCATGCATCTTTGTGTTTAATGTACTGTCACGTCTCCATGCTTGTTGATAGGAATAATATTAAGTGTCGTATGTCATGAGACGTTGCAGTTATGAGTACTATGTATAGAACTGCTATGTAGTAGGTTTTGGTAAGAAAGTTCTTTCCAACAAGAGACTTTGAGAATAGCCCTGAGGGAGTTGACTAGTGCAGGAAGAGGTAGAATCAAGGGGAGTTTCGGATCAGGATGGAGAGTCTAGGGCTGATAATTTTGCTCACGTAGGGTGTGTTAGTGATGGGCAGTCTGGCTTTTTTGGTGAGATGGAACCCATGGTTTTGCTTACCAAAAAGAACCGGATCTTGTTGGATCCTAACCAGCGCCGTATTAAATATGTGCTCACCCCAGGTGAACATATATTTAACATGATGTTGATCACTTGATATGTACAATCCCTGCTCACTTGCAAAGGACCAATTAAGTTAAGGTTTTGTTCAGGTGGGTTTGGTTTTGTCCCCCGAACACTGGACGTTTATGCAAAGTCAGAGCCACTAAAAAATTTTTTAGAGGTCCTCACTTGTGTGCCGACCCCAATCATTCACAGCAGGGAGCCGGCTCTTTGTGTCAGACCATGAGGAAGGCTATTCGCCGAAACATACTGCCTGCATATCCGATATGCCTATTGTAACTTTGCTGGACCTGTTTTTCCACTACTTTTAAAAGAAAGTTTATCTAATCAAAAGATGGATTTTTTCTGCTCGTTCCACTCTTTGCTCCTGCTAGCTATGTTTTCAAGGGTTTACCTCCACCCTAACCGTGCAGCAACTCCTACATTGAAAATGGGATCCTGATTTATGCCTAACAGAGAAAGCTCGCTTCACTTTATTTTTTGTATATAATAATATTAAAGAGGACCTGTCACGCCCCCCATGGATTAGAATCTAAGGGCAGCACTGAATGCAGCATGTCTGCTGCATTCAGGCAAGGGGTCCCCCATGGCTCTGTGGGGCTGGTACCCCAATATATAGGCTTATAAAAACTCTGTGTTGTGCTCTGGAGCAGGGCGGGGAAATGAGAGGATATCATAGCGGGAGGCGGGGTATGCACTGAGACCTCAACCTCGCTCTGCGCTTGCGTCAACACCACTAGGATGCGCAGAGTGAGGACATAAAAGACACGATGACATGGGTGGCACAGAGGAGCAGGGGGCGTGAAATGCCCTTGTGGACGATCTGCATCAAAGCACAAGGGCCCGCCTCCATGGAAAATAACTATAAGTTTTTATAAGCCTATATATCGGGGTAGCAGCCCCACAGAGCCATGGCAGACCCCTTGCCTGAATGCAGCAGACATGCTGCACTCAGTGCTGTGCTTAGATTCTAATCCATGGGGGGGTGGTGACAGGTCCTCCTTAACATACGATTCTATGAGTGGTCCGTGTGTAGAGGAGCTGAAGGCACCTTGCACCCATTGCAATGGCACATAGATACAGGGTCTCTTACATTTCTATTGTCACAGTTCCATGAAAGTCGGAGCTTGAATAGAGGCTTTATATAGTTTTGCACTTAGTTTGTCCATAACTATTACCATATGTTCTGGACAAAATGCTCTAAATAACATGGAGCTAAATGCTCGTGCATTTCTAGATCAGCACATATTTGTCAGTTGCGGTGTTTCAATGACTTCCATCCAATAGACTAATGCATGAGAATCTAATTAGTTTTATAATTGCCTGTTCCCTTCTTTGACACTTGGCGTCTCCCACTCTTATCTTCCAGGGGAGTTCACAGATGAAGTCCATTATTCATACATTGTCTTTGGAATGCTAACAAATTAAAAAAAAAAATGAACCAACAAGCGGCACATCCGCCGGATTCCCGTTCTGCCGCACCACTAACCCTACTGTCAACATCAGATTATTATTATGCTGCTCTTCTAAAATTTACTAAAGCCAAATAAATTCCATTAAACTCTGAGGCGGGAACTCGGGAACGTTTGGTGACATTAAAATCTAGAGTTCAGCAGCAATTTCAGCATGTTCAACAAACAATTTGCAGAATATTCTCATTAATCTGCATGTCGCCCCTTCACCTCCTTGTAGTATTTTCCGTTTGGGCGAGCATGCCTGGCATTTGAATGCATGACTTTATTATTGGGAACTCTTATTACAGCGGTGTGACGGTCTATGTATATTGAATTTCGTCCTCCTTCTGATTGCCTCTCGGAGATTAGCATAACATATTGGTAGATCATTGATTTCTCCATGAGAGATTGGTAGAAAATGAATATGGCCGTTCGCTTGACATGACATGGTGAAATTGATAGGCGTACAATGACAGATTAACGGCGTCTAATGGATTGCGCAGCAAATATAGCGGATAGCAAAAGAGAGGCGCGTGGGTGATAACGGAGAACGAAGGAGGGGGGAGGGGGGAAGGAACCAAAGAGGAGTTGGAAGGGAGAAAATAAGTGGATGGGTGAGATAGGGGTTAAACAGAGCAGGAATTGAATGGATTTGAAAGAAAGAGGATAAACTAGAAAAAAAATGTTATTAAAAACAATTAGCAAATAACCTTTTAAGAGAGGAGGAGAACTAGAACTACATCACCTTCTATTGGGGATTTTGTTGCAAGTCTCGTTAATGGGTCGATATTGACTTTTAGGACTTCTACCCCCGATTGGTGGCACAAAAGTTTCTGTCCTCTTCTACTTTAAATTTATATTTTTTATTGCCAGGCCTAGAAGTCTCTTGATGGAAATGGAAATGTTACCCTTTAGGTTCCCTGTCGAAGGCCTTTCATCCAACTATCATACCGCCTGCTTTGCACTGATGGGCGCAAGTGTCTGCAAATGGAGTGTTTGATTTGGCTTTTATCCTAAGTCATGTAGCAAGACTCATTAAAGAGTTCATATTGACTTTAAAGGCCCCGTTACACGATTCAACATCGTTCCCGACATCGTTCAAAAGTGACGTCACAAACGATGTTGAAACGACATCGTTGTTGTGTCGTTGTGTGTAAACGCACGATTCAACAACGATAGTTGTTCAAGTTGGAGTTGACAGGTTTACCTGCATGCAACTTCAACTTCAAGTTAAGCAACCTACGGCATCGTTCGGTGTGACACCGCAATAGCAATGTGACGGCCGACTTCGCCCATTCACAGCAGTGAGCAGGGATCATTCACGGTGTTTGCGAATGATCCCTTCTCACAACATCGTTGGTGAGTTGTCCACGATATCTGGACGTGTGACCTCTCACCAGCGATGTTGCACAGGTGTCCAAAAAATCAGCGTGCTCCCTACATCGCAAACAACATCGCTGATAAATTGTACCGTGTAACGATACCTCAAGGAATGTTACCCCCGAATAGGTAGCAGTGAAGTTCCTGTCTGTCAGGAGGGTCTCCCGTCCTTGGGAGACATGTGACAGAGGTTTGGGATCTCAGTCTCACATTGCCTTGAGAGACTCTGTGTTTTAAATGTATGCTTTCTTTTGGCGTAACAAGGATGAAGGACTCTTTCTTTGCTGGTTGTTCTAATCTCAGGGGCAGCCGGTTTGTGATCACTCCCTTTCTCTTTAAATAGTCACATGTTCCATTACCTGTTGCCGGATATAGAATCAGTTCTATGCTGACCACTGTTGAAGGAGGAAGTCTGTGGCAGCTGTTGTGTCGCTTGCCATTCTTGTTTTTGGCTGCAGCTGGTAAATCGGTGTAAATCCTTTTGTCTATGTCCCCCAGTCTGTCTCCCTTCCCCTGTGTTTGACTATTACAGTGGTGAAGTCCCGTGCACTCACCGGCCGTTTTACTATCCAGGGAGAGTGGAGGAATAGCTGGGGACTAGGAACGTGATGTGACTAGGGGAAAGGATCCATATAGGCACATTATGGAGCTTTGGGCTCAGACACAGGTTAGTGGTCAGATGGTGACCCATCTACCCTCTCCCTACTGTTAGGGCTTTCTTTCCCCTTTACATGTCTGTTGTACCTCTGTGTTGCACCGTGTACCAGGTGTTCCTTTGCCCAAGCATGACACTGTCCTCTTCCTCTCTGAAGAGGATGTTTGCATATTTAATTTCCCAGAGGAGCATTGGGTGCCTGACATCAGAAAATCAACTATTAACCTAACCCCATGCTCCTGCAGGCAATTCCAAACTGTATATGCACTGCTCCCTACCCCCATATTCTCTCTCACTTCTCTTCAGACATAGTAAATGACAGTAAAAATTTAATGAGGTTAAAGGGAATCTGTCAGGTGATTTTGTAGTACAAACTAATGGTGTCCTGACACAGGGCTTGAGATTTAGTGATGCATTAGAGCTTAGAAATCTGCCCCCACCCACACCAGTCTCTATGTACATTGTCTATGCACAGTGATCTACTAATCACAACAAGGGGAAGAGTCAGACGACTGCACTCTAGTCACAGCAATAATAAGATCCCAGAGGTATAACATACATTGCAATCAAACAACGTAACAGATCTTGATAAGAGTTTGTGTCAACCCTTATTGCATTCTGTCTTCAGATTATATATCAAAAACCTGCTGACAGATTACCTGTAAAAGAATATATATATATATACATTTTTAAAAAATTGTTGCAACATTTACTAAAGACATCTATTTATTATTAATATCAGTAATGATCAATGTTAAAAAAATTAAAAATGCTCTGTGTGTATTCTGTCTTTCTAACATAAAAGTAATTAAAAGGAATCCATTAGCAAGTGCAAGTTTATGTTAAGTAATCTGATAGCAGCAAAGAGCCTTATTCCAGCGATGTGTCACTTATTGGCCTTTGTTTTGCTTTTAAAAAAAATCTATGTTTTATTAGCAGGAGATTATCACTACAGGACTAGGTGTCTCATGCCTCCTAGTCGATTCATGCCCCTTCCACTGGTTAGCAGCTTTGTATTAGTATACTTTAATAGCTTTTGATGTGCAATCAGTGTTGTGGATGTGTTATACTGTTAATGATAAGATTCTAAAATCTGCTGAAACCTTGATATATTGTATCAAATACCTATACTTACTGTATATTCTGCTTCATATCTTGCATAAACTAGTTGTGACCAGTTATGAATGCAAGGAGAATGTTAAAGAAGGAAGTTGAAACCATATAAAGAGAGGCCCTTCGGGCCCTTATCTATGCTAGGACGCGGATGCTACTGATTGCTTGAATGCTATGGAGTTATGCCTTTTCGCCGCCATACTTTGTGCTGTATAACAGAGATGGTTTGTCAAAGAATAAAGCACTGCCGTGCGCCTTCTCATTAAGAGAAGTTTTGCATCCGACTCTGTCTGATATCATTACTTTGTGCATGCACTTGATTAAGTTAATATGATCAGGGTTAGGCTGGCTTCACACTGCTGTTTTTTCACTGATCAGTGTCCATCTAGTTTGTGTGCCAAAACCAGGAGTGTCTGCAAAACTCAGAACAGGTGTCAATCTTTCAATTATACTTTTTCTTTGCAAGTTCCTCTCCTGGTTCCTCTCCAGGTTTTGGCACACAAACTGGATAGACATGGATCAGTGAAAAAACTGCAGTCTGAAGCCAGCCTTAAGCAAACAGTTGAAGTCCTTGGTATCTCACCCTTAGCAATATAGGTCTAACCATTCCAAGTTCTGCTCCAGTAAACTAAATGACACATCACTGTAATCAAGGTATCTATCGCTACATCATGGTGCTGTCAGATTATATAGCAAAAACTGGTAATATAAAGGTTCCCCATAATGGTACATGTAGAAAACACAATATATCTTGAAAAATTAAGACCCCTATATTGCTGTGAGGATAAAAAAAGCTAAACAAGTTATTACTATATGAATGAAGGAATTAAATATCTGAACCTTGTGTGATTCTGCATGTAAAAGTTCCTAAAGAATAAGTTTCGAGAAGCCATTTAACAGCCAAGAAAAAAGAAAACCACAATAACTTTAGTTGACAAAGAAAATGTAATATAAGATACATATGAATTATTAAGATGCCTGTGAGAATGACGTCCTCCCCCCGAATTGTGGCGTGGACGGTTTTATCTCCGCACTGGTCGGAATGTTCACGATTCCCAAAAGAAATGAGTTATTTTCAGTGGAGTCGGCCAACTATGGGAAGAGTTTGTTGAGTTTCTGTGTGGCTTCCACTGAATTCTATTGATGTATTTCGTGCTAAAACGTTTTAGACAATATGTAATAACCTCACAATGATTCAGAGCAGCCATGGTATTATATAAAAGGAATGAAGAAGAGAATGGATACTGAACACTCTATTTCCATCATACCTGAGGACAAAGCACAGATTTCTCATAATATTATATCAAAACAGTACTATTTTCTGGGCTCGATACTGCCCCCTGTAGTGGAATACTCCTTATACCGTATGACCTACTAAAGCTCAGTTCACATGTCCATTAATCATCCGTTAGAACGGACCCTGCAGCGGTCCATTGTGCCTACACAACTTTTTTTTGTCAGTTTTGAAAAAAATTATTTCAGCTGGATCCATTTTTTAACAGGATTCTCTAGAAAATGGATCCGTTACCTGATTGAATAAACAAACGGATCAACTCTCTCGCATATGAGCTTCTGTTTATTTTCAATAAAATTCCTGTGTGGAATGTGACAATGTGCTGGTGTATTCACAAAAGTACCCAACCCTCACCAACAACAGTACATACAAACATATATTCACTGATTTTGTAGCTATACGAGGGATGTCTGAGTAGAACTCAAGAAGTCTCTTGTTCAGTCATAGGAGGTTTATCAAGGATGAGCCCGGACACAACCCGTATCCAGGATCATGTGCAAAGATAAACCCTCCACTGTTCAGTCAGGTTCGTAACCTAGTAGTAGGGACTTTATAAATGAGGTTGCTGATTCAAGGGACTTTATGAATGAAGCTAACGAGTTGATGCATTGACCCTCACACCACTAACTATCAGGTGTAGTTGATATACATATATCCAGGGCCGTATTTGCCCTTAGGCACTTGTAGGCACGTGCCTAGGGCGTGGGAATTCTGGCAGGGCGGCGCCTGAGCGTGGTTTTTTAATTTTTTTTTTTTTTTTTCGGGCCCGCGCCGGTCAGGTCGCCTGGCCCCGCCCCCAATCCCCCCCCCAACCCCCGGTGTCATCACTGGGCTCGCCTTATTAGCTACCGCCCACCCACCTCAGCCTGCAGCAGGTCCGGATGCGGAAGGGACGAGGAGGAGGAGGAGCCATAGACTTGAAATTCCCGCGGAGGCTCAGGCAGGACATCGCCGGCGGTGGCTCAGCGGCGGTATGTGTGTCCTGATAGTGCCGCACTGCCGACCTCCTGGGCGCACCCTTCTCAGCACTGGCTGCTGCTGACTGACACACTTCCTCTCCCCTGGTGAGTCAGTCCGCCGGGACCAGGTTCTCCGATGTGGCAGCGCGAGCTCCTCTTATGAACCAGCCAGGATTGGGTCACTACCAGCAGCAGCACCGCACCATCTACAAGTAGCACCGGCGGCAGGGACTCTGCATTCCCAGGCAGCACAGTATTGTAGGCGGCCAGTGAGTGACCTCCAGAGTCCAGTTTTGAGGAAGGGGGCATCTGTGTGTAGTCCATGGGGGCCTAGGGCCTAGGGAGCTGGAAGTAGCTGTGTAGGGGTTAGGGTGCTGGCAGTGACTGTGTGCAGGTGGTGGGCTAGGAGGATGGCAGTGACTGTGTGTGGAGAGGGGGAACTGCCAATGGCTGTGTGTGTGTGAGCTAGGAAGCCTGGCAGTGACATTTGTGTGTGTGTGTGGGGAGTTAGTGGCTGGGTGTGTGGGGGGCTAGGGGCTGGCAGTGGCTGGGTGTGTGTGGGAGGCTAGGGGCTGGCAGTGGCTGGTTGTGTGTGTGGGGGGCTAGGGGCTTGCAGTGGCTGGGTGTGTGGTGGTGGGCTAGGGGCTTGCAGTGGCTGGGTGTGTGGGGGTGGGCTAGGGGCTTGCAGTGGCTGGGTGTGTGGTGGTGGGCTAGGGGCTTGCAGTGGCTGGGTGTGTGGTGGTGGGCTAGGGGCTTGCAGTGGCTGGGTGTGTGAGGGTGGGCTAGGGGCTTGCAGTGGCTGGGTGTGTGTGGTGGGCTAGGGGCTTGCAGTGGCTGGGTGTGTGGGGGTGGGCTAGGGGCTTGCAGTGGCTGGGTGTGTGGTGGTGGGCTAGGGGCTTGCAGTGGATGGGTGTGTGTGGGGGGCTAGGGGCTGGCAGTGGCTGGGTGTGTGTGGGGGGCTAGGGGCTGGCAGTGGCTGGGTGTGTGGTGGTGGACTAGGGGCTGGCAGTGGCTAGGTGTGTGTGGGGGGCTAGGGGCTGGCAGTGGCTAGGTGTGTGTGGGGGGCTAGGGGCTGGCAGTGGCTGGGTGTGTGGTGGTGGGGTAGGGGCTGGCAGTGGCTGGGGGGGCTAGGGGCTGGCAGTGGCTGGGTGTGTGTGGTGTGGCTAGGGGCTTGCAGTGGCTGGGTGTGTGTGGGAGGCTAGGGGCTGGCAGTGGCTGGGTGTGTGTGGGAGGCTAGGGGCTGGCAGTGGCTGGGTGTGTGTGGGAGGCTAGGGGCTGGCAGTGGCTGGGTGTGTGTGGGAGGCTAGGGGCTGGCAGTGGCTGGGTGTGTGTGGGAGGCTAGGGGCTGGCAGTGGCTGGGTGTGTGTGGGGGGCTAGGGGCTGGCAGTGGCTAGGTGTGTGTGGGGGGCTAGGGGCTGGCAGTGGCTAGGTGTGGGGGGGCTAGGGGCTGGCAGTGGCTAGGTGTGGGGGGCTAGGGGCTGGCAGTGGCTGGGTGTGTGGGGGGGCTAGGGGCTGGCAGTGGCTGGGTGTGTGTGGGAGGCTAGGGGCTGGCAGTGGCTAGGTGTGTGTGGGGGGCTAGGGGCTGGCAGTGGCTAGGTGTGTGTGGGGGGCTAGGGGCTGGCAGTGGCTAGGTGTGTGTGGGGGGCTAGGGGCTGGCAGTGGCTAGGTGTGGGGGGCTAGGGGCTGGCAGTAGCTGGGGGGCTAGGAGCTGGCAGTGTGTGGTGGTGGGCTAGGGGCTTGCAGTGGCTGGTGTGTGGTGGTGGGCTAGGGGCTGGCAGTGGCTAGGTGTGTGTGGAGGGCTAGGGGCTGGCAGTGGCTAGGTGTGTGTGGGGGGCTAGGGGCTGGCAGTGGCTAGGTGTGTGTGGGGGGCTAGGGGCTGGCAGTGGCTGGGTGTGTGGTGGTGGGCTAGGGGCTGGCAGTGGCTGGGTGTGTGGTGGTGGGCTAGGGGCTTGCAGTGGCTGGGTGTGTGTGGGGGGCTAGGGGCTTGCAGTGGCTGGGTGTGTGTGGGGGGCTAGGAGCTGGGAGTGGCTGGGTGTGTGTGGTGGTGGGCTAGGTGCTGGCAGTGGCTAGGTGTGTGTGGGGGGCTAGGGGCTGGCAGTGGCTAGGTGTGTTTGGGGGGCTAGGGGCTGGCAGTGGCTAGGTGTGTGTGGGGGGCTAGGGCTGGCAGTGGCTGGGTGTGTGGTGGTGGGCTAGGGGCTGGCAGTGGCTGGGGGGGCTAGGGGCTGGCAGTGGCTGGTGTGTGGTGGTGGGCTAGGGGCTGGGTGTGTGTGGGGGGCTAGGGCTGGCAGTGGCTGGGTGTGTGTGGTGGGCTAGGGGGCTGGCAGTGGCTGTGTGTGAGTGGTGGGCTAGGGGTTGGCAGCTACTTAAAAGATTGCATTGAGAACATTCAATCTAATTTTAAAGAAACAGATTTTTGCATTTGGGCTGCTTTGGTTTGTGTGACAGGGCTAAATTTCGTTCCCAGTTCGACCCTGGTGAGGAATCAGTGGCTCAGTCAGCACCGCTGCGCTGGGTATGTAAGTGATGGTGCCGTTCTGCCGACCGGTGGATGAGGCTGACAAGCGGTGGACTGTCTGCCGGTGGATGAGGCAGCCTGACGAGCGGTGGACTGTCTGCCGGTGGATGAGGCAGGCTGACGAGCGGTGGACTGTCTGCCGGTGGATGAGGCAGGCTGACGAGCGGTGGACTGTCTGCCGGTGGATGAGGCAGGCTGACGAGCGGTGGACTGTCTGCCGGTGGATGAGGCAGGCTGACGAGCGGTGGACTGTCTCCCGGTGGATGAGGCAGGCTGACGAGCGGTGGACTGTCTGCCGGTGGATGAGGCAGGCTGACGAGCGGTGGACTGTCTGCCGGTGGATGAGGCAGGCTGACGAGCGGTGGACTGTCTGCCGGTGGATGAGGCAGGCTGACGAGCGGTGGACTGTCTGCAGGTGGATGAGGCAGGCTGACGAGCGGTGGACTGTCTGCAGGTGGATGAGGCAGGCTGACGAGCGGTGGATGAGGCTGACGAGCAGTGGACTGTCTGCCGTTTGATGAGGCAGGCTGACGAGCTGCAGATTGCATCATGATGGTGGGTAGCAGGCGGGATAGCTCAACTGGTACTGTCTGTGACTGTGCTGTGCACAGTACAGCCGAGGAAGTGCCAGCCTGAGCTGAGTCTCTGCAGACTGCTCTGACTCTGAGGAGTCTGACAACATAAATGATGGTGGACAGATTCAGACTAGAGTGATCTCCTCACAGACTCAGAGCAGTGAGTGCACACTCATCCAGCCGGCCCCAGATACAGAGCTGAGCACTGCAGCATTGCATATGGAGGGGGATGGTAGCGGTCCACACAGACCAGGGCTGCAGCAGGTACTGCAGCATTGCATATAGCCCTTATGCAATGCTGCAGTGCCTGCTGGTCTGTGTGGGCTGCTCCCATCCCCCCCCCCCCCAAGCCCCTATGCAATGCAAAATTCTGACAAATTGACCATACACAAATGACACGATACCATTTTTTCAAGTATGTGTTTAAACCCGGACGTATGAATAAGGCCTTAGTCAGAGACTGGGCAATAATATAAGGGTGGAAATACACTGGCATTTTAAAAATCGGTCGATTTATCATCCAGAAGAGTCGGGCGAGTGTCATCCATTTTTTGGTCCGTTTGGCATCCAACTGCTGTGCGAGTGTCCGACAGTTTTCTCAGATCACATCTGTGTGCAATCCGTGTTTTTTCTCAGCAGCTATTACTGTAGAATAATTTACAGGAACATTTTTGACAGTTGTCTGAGCTACAGAATGATAATGTATCAGTGAAAAAAACGGATGCCTCTCGGATGGTTCATGTGTTGTCCTTGATTTTTGTCGGACCCATTGATTTGTATTGGTGAGTCTCGCATGTGAATCACATACTGTCGCAGCATGTTGCAACTTTTTTCTCATCCAGAATCTGGATGAGAAAAAAAGCCTCTGACAATCGCCAATCTGCTCTCAGACATTGATTTAGCATTGGTCCAAGTGCAATGCAATGAAATCACACATTGCACTCCGTTCATGCCAATGTGTCCGTACCGTAATAAAATCCATATAGTAATCTTACAATGTCTGCTGGACATGGTATGGGGAGGGTTTATGGCTCAGTTAGTACACACTCCATACTTCATGGAATGGGGGGGGGGAGTTTATGGCTCAGTTAGTACACACACCATACTTCATATTATGGGGAGGGTGTATGGCTCAGTTAGTACACACACCATACTTCATAGTATGGGGAGGGTGTATGGCTCAGTTAGTACACACACCATACTTCATAGTATGGGGAGGGTGTATGGCTCAGTTAGTACACACACCATACTTCATAGTATGGGGAGGGTGTATGGCTCAGTTAGTACACACACCATACTTCATGGTATGGGGAGGTTTATGGCTCAGTACACACACCATACTTCTTGTTATTAACCAGTTAATGCTCTCTTGTCCACCGCACTACAGTGTGAAAAGAGGAAGACAGCGAGACAGGCAGCGACATGGCGTCAAAGAGCCCCTGACGTCGAAATAGAAGATCCTCAGATCCCGGTATTGTGACATAATGCAAAAAATATTATTCTTAATATTTATATTACACTATGGACTCCACAGCACTTTACATACACCATCAACACTGTCCCTGTTAGGATGTTTACATTGTGAGCCCCATCAGTACGTCTCTGTAGTGTGGGTGGAAAGCCATGCAAACACTTGGAGAACATACAAACTCTTCACAGATGTCATCCTTGGTGGGATATGAACCCCAGACCCCAGTACTACAAAGCTGTTGTGCTGACCACTGAGCCACTATACACAGTGCTAACCACTGAACCACCATGCCGCCATAATAGTTATGCAAGAATATTTTGCTGGCAGCATTGTGTATTAGCTCTTTGTATGCACATCATATGCACTAAACATCTGTTTTTAATTGATTAATTTGATTATTTAATATTGATATCCTATTTTTATAATAGGCCATCAATATTGACACCAGCAGTTATCAGTTGACTGCATGAGTTGTAGCGCTTCATGGAATATTAACTGCTATTTACCATAGGTATACACTATGTTCCAGTGGTCGTTTGTTTATTTTGCAGCAATAAGGCTGGAGACACAGACCGAGAGGCATGCGAGATGCTCACATGAATCTCGCATGTCTCTCCCGGGACAGCTGCAGGTAATCTGGACATGAGTGCATCAGCTGCATAAAAAGACATACAGCTGATATGCTCCCTTCTGCAAGTGTCCCAGGTGAGCCATGCAAGACTTGTACGAGTATCTCTTGTGCATCTCACACTGTTTGTTTCCAATCTAAAGGCCCCAGTTACACGTAGCGATATCGCTAACGATAACGCTGCAATGTCACAGGGTTTGTGACGTTGCAGTGATGTCGCTGCGTGTGACATCTAGCAGCGACCAGCGATGAGCTCGCTGATCGTTCCGGAATGGCCTGGACCATTTTTTCATCGTTGGTCTCCCCCTGGGCGTGCAGCATCGGTGTGTGAGACAGGGCCAACGACCAGCGATGTCAATGTTACGCCCGACACAGTAAATGACACAGTGAACGATCCCTGCGACCGTCGGAGGTGCCGCATCGGTGAATAGATCTGACAGCTATCCCTGACAGATCAAATCGTTGTCTGGATCGCTGGAAGGTCGCTACATGTAACTTGGCCTTAAGAGGCTGCATTTAATAGATTCAAATGCTTTATCAATCAAAAACATCTTGGGGTGATTTCACACTGCTAAATTTCTGATCCGTGTCTATTCATTTTAAAACCGATGGCCACAGATCAGTTTTGGCTCCCCGTGTTATACTATGGGCACGGATTGGTACTATATGGCCATCTGTGTGTGTCAGATTCGTAACTGATTTTTTTTTTTTTCCATGTACCCTGAAGACGGCTCCAAATTTGGGCTGCCTTGAAAAAAGTGGACACAGACAAGCGTAGCTGTCTGATTCTAATAACATGGGTGTCTTTAGAGACAGATCTGTACATATCTGTGAAAAAAACAGATCCGTGAAACTGATCCGTTTTGCTGTACTGAGCATGCTCAGGAGCAAGGTACAGCTCCTCCCACCCCTATCTCTGGTGACTGATGGATCCGTTAAAAAACGGTCTATGGACATCTGTTGGTAGAGGTCAGTGCCTGTCCATGGAGACGTGGAAATTGAAGGATTCTAACAGATTGGAAAATATGGTAGTGTGAAAGCAGCCTTAGGCCCCTTTCACATCAGCGTTTTTTTTAAATCGCGGCAGATGCGGTGAAAAAAAACGCATCTGCCGCGATTACCGCATATCGGCTACACTTGCGGCACGGTTGCAGCAAGCCCCATACAATGTATAGGCGGGCTTGCGGCAGGTTCGGCAAGTGCGGTATTGGCACTTGCGGCAGGTGCGGCCGCGAAAAAACCGCGGTCAGCCGCGGATTTTTCGTGGCCGCACCTGCCGCAAGTGCCAAAACCGCACTTGCCGAACCTGCCGCAAGCCCACCTATACATTGTATGGGACTTGCCACAACCGTGCCGCAAGTGCAGCCGGTATGCGGTAATCGCGGCAGATGCGGTTTTTTCACCACATCAGCCGCGATTCCAAAAAAACGATGATGTGAAAGGGGCCTTAGAAGGGCAACTTACAAGTTTGCAAATCACCTTGCTTTGATAACACCTTCACAATTCTTGCATTTATTGAACCCCAACAAACCATTTACATGTGCTACATAGAATGTGGGGGGAGAAGCTGCAAGGATGGTGGGAGGAGCTACATGAAACTTGGGTGGACAGCTGTGATGTGGAGGCGGGGCTGTGATGTGGGGGTGGGGCCAGGGCGGGGCTACGATGGGGGGGGGGCGCAGCTGCTGACGGTGCCTAGGGCAGCAGGAACTCCAAATACAGCCCTGCATATATCCATGATAATTTTGGTGGCATTGTATGGGTCGGTTCTAATACAGATCCAATTTACATATTTTGTTTATAGAAATAAACACCGGAGTTGACAACTGGGAGTTAGCAGGGATGCTAAAAGAAGTGTCCTTCATCCAAAACCAGGTGGACATTTACAATTGATAGATATGCACCTTACTGTGTGTTTTAACCCTGAAGGTCCGGATGCTGACAAAGGGATCACAGACTACAGAGGGGTCTTACCATTTTTACAGAAACCGTGAGTGTGATAAAACAAAAAAAAATTGATGATCTGGTATACTTCTAGGGTACTTGTTTAAGTACTATGTTACATCTGTCTTTAGACTAGGTATACCTGACAAACAGTGAGGAAGGAGAGACCTTGAGGGAAAACCAGCAATATATGTGGGTATGATACCTTCATAAATACCTCTGACTCACTTATGGTTGACCAAATACATAAACCTCACTTTCTGGGTGGTGGGGGCCCCACATAATTTTACCAATGTTACATCAATGGGATACTTCACGGTTATATATTTACTGAATTACAGAGTGAAGACCTATCTAGCAACAGGATCCAGATACCTCCCTATATGGGACCGGACAGACAAGTCCTCTAGGATTCACAAACCTAGGATACCATATATATGAGATGGCCCCTACACCCATAAAGATTTTTATATCTTGTATGAAACCAGGATGCCCCTGATGAGCCTTCCAAGAAATGAGGGGTGGCGAAACGCGTAGGGCGGGCTGAAAAACTACATTGTTGGCACTTACCAGAAAAATGTATCTTTTCATTGAGATTGGACCTATTACAGGGGACTAGGAGTGGACCACTAACTAGGAGTTGACTACTAGGTTACGAACCTGACTGAACAGTGGAGGGTTTATCTTTGGATGTGATCCTGGAGACGGGTTGTGTCCGGGGTTATCCTTGATAAACCTCCTATGACTGAACAAGAGACTCCGTGAGTGCTACCCAGAGATCCCTCGTATAGCTACAAAATCAGTGAATATATGTTTGTATGTACGGTTGTTGGTGAGGGTTGGGTACTTTTGTGCACATTGTCACATTCCACACAGGAATTTTATTGAAAATGAACAGAAGCTCATATGCGAGAAAGTTGCTCTGTTTGTTTATTGATAGAGTGAAATTGGACAACTCTGACCATTTTTTCAGTGATCTGCTTGCTCCTCTTGTCACATGTTGTGGGGAAGCCTATCACAGCGGCTCCTCTCCTATTTATGCTGGTGGAGTCCTTTTAAGGCCTTGTGCTGACACTGTTTTTTTGCTACATTTTTGCTGCCATTTTGTGTCACCGTTTGCCACAAAACTGAAGAATGAGCATGTCAATTGCTGTCGTTTGTAGCCCTCCCAGCCATTGACAATAGTGAAAAAACACTTGAACACAAACTGCACCTAAATCTGCACCAAAAATGCATACATTTTGTGGTACGTTTTCCTGCCACAGGCTGCAGTTTAGCAGCATTTTTGCTACAGAATATTTCTGGACCCAAAAAACAGCGTCGGCATATACCCTAACCATGCCAGCTATAGATTATTCTATGTTAGTCTGTGAGTTGTGGTGTCCCGGACTCTAGTGAAAGTTCATTACTTACCTGCTTCGGGGTGAGGGGATTAGATAAGGATTGGTCAGGAACAGGGCCAGGTCGGAGAGTCAGGCCTCCCCACCATGAGGACTAACGCTGAGGTAAGGGATAGCTTATGGTCCCCTATCTTGAGGGACAGGTCAGGCACCCTTGTTGCCCATGATCCCATAGTCATCATGATAAGCAATCAGTTAATGGACCCGTTTTCCATAGACTTACGTGTTTTAAAAAACGTATCCAGCAGAAATCAATTTCAAGATGCTGCTGGACATGTCCTAATGTAGCCTAAAGTGGGGAAAAGATGACATTTCTGTTGAATATGTTTGCCAACATTGCTATTACTGCCCTCTATGATCAAAAATATGGTAAGTGAGTCGCGTACATTTTTCAAATTAGAATTGGAGATCAGCAAACGATTTTGAACAGATTTAATTTCTGGGCCTCCAATGATTTTCATAAGCTCCACTCAAGTAGAGAGAAACATTCATGATGTGCGTTGGGCTGCATGTGATCGTACGGGGAGCGACACATGTATGTGACGTTAATGACGTGCAATGGTCCCTACTGGATGGTGTGAGGCTTAGTGAAGAATGGCAGAACCACAAGCTCAGAAAGAAAAGAAGATAGAAGATGGAAGACAGAGAAGCTGATTGGAAGACAGGTAGTAGGGGGAAGACAGAGGAGCTGATTGGAAGACAGGTAGTAGGGGGAAGACAGAGGAGCTGATTGGAAGACAGGTAGCAGGGGGAAACTTATTGGGAGACTGATTTCCAGTTACGCTGAATTTATTAAATGTAAATTGAATTTCCCAACTAGATTCAGGTGAACCTGTTAGATCTGGATATTGGCAGATACACTCCTAAGTAATCAAATACATTTTGTGGCTGTATAATACATTATACGTTATGTGCCGCGTCTCCTCATACAGTATTGCATGAATTATGTCATGTTTTCAATCATAACTATAGGAGATGCAGAGGTAACTTAAAGGCTTTATCTGGGATTTATCAAATAAAAGAAATATGCCTAAGTCTGCTTTCACACTACGATTTTGTTAAATCCGATGCTGTTCGATAAAAATAGCCCCCATGTTCTCCAATGGGGAACGGATCAGATCGGATGTGCACTTAATGGCATCCGATTTGCATCCGATCCGATTCTGTCCTATTCTGCCCGATTTTTTTCAGGAGCCAAAATCGGAGACTGCTTCGATTTTGGTATCCGATTCAAAAATCGGATCGCATCGGATCCGATGTGATCCGATGCGATCTGATTAAAATAATATGGGAGTCTATGGGGGATCGGATCGGACGGAAAATCGGATCCGATATCGGGTCCAATTTTCTGTATTGAGCATGCTCAATACCCTAGACCACTCCCAAAACCTCCCCCAGTCATTTAAATCGGATCCGATAAAAAATCGGATCGGATGGCATCCGATTTTGAGCATCCGATGCTGTCCAATTTTCATCGGGCAGCATCGGATTTAACAAAATCGTAGTGTGAAAGTAGCCTAAGCACTAACAGGTAGGTAGCTGCCACCTACCTTCCTGATGTGCCCAGCACCATTCACCGCCGATATGAAGTGGTCTTAGACCCCTTCCGTCAGTGATTTTGTTGATTCTGCTAATGTCACGTCTATAGAGTAGAGTGGAGGCTTCTCCCCTCTGTCAACCAGAGTTAGAGCCGACGTCATGCTGATTGACAGCCAGCTCCCCCAATCAAGCAGCAGGGAGCCGACTGTCAATCAGCATGGCTTTGGCTGTCCCACCCCTTCCAAAGAGCAGAGCGGAAAAGAAGCCTTTGCTCTGTTTAACCTGCCATGCTGTCCCTGGCAGGAGTGGCCTGGGACCGCTCTGTGCCGCGGGTGAACGGTGACTGCACATCAGAAAGGTAGGTGTCAGCTACCTGCCTGTTAGTGCTTAGGCATATTTCTTATTATTTTTTTTTTTTATAAAACCCAGATATAGCCTTTAAGTTACCTCTGCATCCCCTATGGTTATGATTGAAAACATGACATAATTCATGCAATATTGTGTGAGGAGACTCGACACATAACTTGGGTCCTGGTGCCAGAGGAGACCCATAAGGCCATCTGCCATGTAGGCAATATCAGTATTTTAAATGGCACATGGTGGATAGCTGGTACTGCTACACATTCTACATTAGGACCCAGCAGTTTCATGTTACTGTATGTGTGTAACATGATTATGGAAAAGGGTGAAGGCAAGGGGTATAGTGGTGACGACCTCATTGAGGTGATGTGACAAGTGATCAAAACGTCACATCAATTCCAAAATGTAAACAATAAAAATGTTATCCTGCCCCCAAAAAATAAGCCACGGCTCAATCGACCAAAAAAGGAAAACGATACGGGTCTTGGAAAATGGTGACACCAACCCAATAATTTATTTCTCCTGATATTTCATTTTTTCTTATTTTCCAGTACACTGTGGTAAATGAATGGTGTCATACAAAAGTACAACTTGTCCCGCAAAAAACAAGCCCCGTATGTCTATATTGGTGGAAAAATAATGCTATGGCTCTTGGAAGAAGGGGAGAGAAAAACAGAAAACGCAAAAACAAAAATTAGCCCCATTGCGAAAGGGTTAATTCATCAGTTGTCTTTTCCTGAAAAAATAATTCTTTATATGATCAGATCAGCATGTTGCTGGCCTGGCTTGATTATTGATCATTTGATGATTTGATGTTTCTTTGCTGTAATATTTTAGCCATGGCTCTTTATTGGATGACGGATGTCAACTCTGGCTTATGTCTGTTACATGATTGTGCTGTAAAAATGATCCTGCAACATGATTTTACAAGTCAGTATTATAACTACACAATAGTGGTGAGCGAGTAGTAAGATATTTGGTGTAACCAATCCAATGCAAGAGAATGGGGAACTCACTCGGCTCCAAATACTGAAACAGTTCATAAAATCAGCAAAAAAGCCAGCACCACCAAAAGATAGCTCGCAATAAAAATTGTGTAAATGCACATATTACTTCCAACTGTATAATGTTTTAAAATTTGAGATATTTGGCAGGCAAATAAATGTATCAATCTTTTGCGCCAACGTCAAGGCAATCTTAATCAAGGTGGTCCTACTTTATACTTTTTTTTATTTTAGTTCTGCATGTGTTTTCATCTGTATGGAACTGCTTTTAATGTTATTCAGAAGGCCGTAATGGCACAAGATCTATATAAAAACCTAGAGCAGGATGGCCCTATTTGAGATTGCTGTGAAGTGGCAGGGTGGCTCGAAGAATTGATCAATTGTTTGCTAAATATCTCAAGTTTAAAGTACAGTTACAAATTAATATGTGCATATGCACTTTTTGTACTGCAAGCTGACCATAGGCAGCGCTGGCTTCTTAGCTTTTTTATTTGAAACAGTTCATAGTATTTGGTTAGAGCTATCCGAATCCAAATATCTTAGGCTACCTTCACATTTGAGTTCCCCTGCGCAGCCTCCTGCAGAGGGGAGCCGCAATGTGACCGCAGCACCGCAAGCCCCTATCTCTATAATGGGAGTGCATGGTATGGCAGTGAATGGGTGTGCACTGTCAAGCGCAGTGCGCTCCCACTATAAAGATAGAGGCTTGCGGTGCTGCGGTCACATTGCGGCTCCCCTCCGCAGAAAACTGTGCAGGGGAACGCAAATGTGAAGGCAAGCCTTACTACTCGCTCATCACGCTCGCTCATCTCCACTAGTTGGTACCGTATATACTCGTGTATGAGCCGAGTTTTTCAGCCCAAAAATTGGGCTGAAAAGTCCCCCCCTCGGCTTATACACGAGTCACTATACGGGGTGAGTGGGGTGGGGGCTCTGTCCGGGTGCTGGGGAGGCAGGAGGAGGCGGGGGGAGGCTGCTGTATGAGCGGCCCCGTCACGTGGGGCCGCTCATTACATATGCACTGCATCCCCTGTCAATCAGCGGCAGGGGGAGCAGTGCATATATGTGTATAATGCCCCCCAATCTGCTGGCACACGTCCCCCCTGTTGTAAGGCCCCCCCTGCTGAATAATTACCATCCCTGGTCTTCAGCAGCACCCCGGCGCAGGTCCTCTGTGCTCCGGTCCTCCGCGATCCCGTCCTCTGTGCTCCGCTCCACGGCTGCATCCGGGTTCCCCGCGCGTCGCCGACGCGATGACGTCATTGCTTCTGCGACGCGCGGGGAACCCGGATGCAGCCGTGGAGCGGAGCACAGAGGACGGGATCGCGGAGGACCGGAGCACAGAGGACCGGCGCCGGGGTGCTGCTGAAGACCAGGGATGGTAAGTAATCAGCAGGGGGGGCCTTACAACAGGGGGGACGTGTGCCAGCATTTGTGTGGGGCTGCAATACCACTGGGGCTGCTGTATACTGGGGCTGCAATACCACTGGGGCTGCTGTATATAGGGGCTGTATACTGGGGCTGCAATACCACTGGGGCTGCTGTATATAGGGGCTGTATACACCACTGGGGCTGCAATACCACTGGGGCTGCTGTATATAGGGGCTGTATACACCACTGGGGCTGCAATACCACTGGGGCTGCTGTATATAGGGGCTGTATACACCACTGGGGCTGCAATACCACTGGGGCTGCTGTATATAGGGGCTGTATACTGGGGCTGCAATACCACTGGGGCTGCTGTATATAGGGGCTGTATACACCACTGGGGCTGCAATACCACTGGGGCTGCTGTATATAGGGGCTGTATACACCACTGGGGCTGCAATACCACTGGGGCTGCTGTATATAGGGGCTGTATACACCACTGGGGCTGCAATACCACTGGGGCTGCTGTATATAGGGGCTGTATACACCACTGGGGCTGCAATACCACTGGGGCTGCTGTATATAGGGGCTGCTGTATACACCACTGGGGCTGCAATACCACTGGGGCTGCTGTATATAGGGGCTGTATACACCACTGGGGCTGCAATACCACTGGGGCTGCTGTATATAGGGGCTGTATACACCACTGGGGCTGCAATACCACTGGGGCTGCTGTATATAGGGGCTGCTGTATACACCACTGGGGCTGCAATACCACTGGGGCTGCTGTATATAGGGGCTGCTGTATACACCACTGGGGCTGCAATACCACTGGGGCTGCTGTATATAGGGGCTGCAATACCACTGAGGCTGCAATACCACTGGGGCTGCTGTATATAGGGGCTGCTGTATACACCACTGGGGCTGCAATACCACTGGGGCTGCTGTATATAGGGAGTGCAATACCACTAGGGCTGCTGTATATACCACTGGGGGCTGCTGTATATACCACTGGGGGCTGCTGTATATCATACTGCTGGGGCCTGTATACCACTGCTGGGGGCTGCATACCTGTGCTGGGGTCCACCCTCGGCTTATACGCGAGTCAATAGATTTTCCCAGGTTTTGGGGGCAAAAGTAGGGGGGTCGGCTTATACACGGGTCGGCTTATACACGAGTATATACGGTATTTTTTTTATATATTTTAATAGTATAAAAAATTGTTTAAAGTCTCTGAGGTTCATAACTTTTTGCATGGCAAGACTTTATTTTCATTGATACCATTTTAGGATAAATGAAGAGATATAAAAACCAGTTTATTGTCGACACTCCTGTTCTGCCCACTCATGTACAGCAAGAAAATGTTTATAGTTAATACCGGTTACAACCTATAGAGGTCACTAGATACCCATTTCTCCTGTTTCTCCATATATAAGAGAATGTCTCCTTTAAGATAATGAGTCATTTAGAAGGGACCTCCCCCTGCTTCTCTGGATGAAGGAGACCACAGGCATGTTCCTAAATTTCTGAGAAGATAAGACATGCGTCCTTAGCTCCTGTCCCTTCTTTCTACAACTTTCCTCCTCTCATGTCAGATGAATTCGGTGAGAGCCATAATGCAGTTACATGTTGTGTTGTAACCTGTATGCAGGTCTTAAAGCAGCCATTATATAGTTGTATTGTAATTCTGTATCTAAGTTAATGCTCCAGTAATACATGCAGACAGATTGTAGAACAGTGCTCGCAGCATGAACTTTGCCACAGATAGCCAAGTTAACTGCATTCTATGCTATACTAAACAACATATTTCAGCTTGTAAAGAGCAAAAGCGTTCATCAGGTAAATTATACATCCATTTTAAGATACATATTGTGTTTTATTGCCATTTTTAGTGAAGTTATAGTGACCAAAAATGCAATTTTGGAATTTCTTTCTCTCTCTTTTTGGTGCAGTCAGAATAAATATATACTAAACAAAAATATAAATGCAAAATTTTTGTTGTTGCTCCCATTTTTCACGAGCTGAACTCAAAGATCTAAAAGCCCAGTAAGGCTGGGGTCACATCTGCGTTTTAATTTTCAAATCCTGATCCAGTTTTGAGCTTTAAAAAAGCTCAAAACTGCATCAGGAAACGCTCCTCATAGGAGCCCATTATAAAAACTGGATTGCATTACATGCAATCCGGTTACCGCATCCGGCTCTGCAGCCTGTGTGAAAAATCATGCAGGCTGCAGTTTTCGGAGCAGTGCCAAGCCCCGCAATGCGGATGTGTAATCCTGACCAATGCGGTTACCGTGTATTTTGCTTATCCCGGCTGCCACCGGGATAAGCAAAGTGTTTAAATTGTAATAAAAGCTTAAATATTAGTATTAATTCTACCCATCATGTCTCTAGGGGTTGCCCACCTCCCCTAGAGACATGCTACCCACTCAGGTGGGCATGTAATGGGTTAATTACTCCTGTACAATTTTCTGAATGAAGCCGCCTTTCCTCTGACAGCGGTGCGCATACTATATGTAATGTACGTATAGTATGTGTGCTGTCCGAGGTCCTGTACTTATTTACAGTAGATCAATGGGCTGCGCAGCGCCATAGATCTACTGTAAAAGCCTTCAGAACCTTATACAGTGCACATACTATACGTACATTACATATAGTATGCGCACCGCTGTCAGAGGAAAGGCGGCTTCATTCAGAAAATTGTACAGAGCCGTCAGGAGCTGGCTACTGTACAGGACCAATTAACCCATTACATGTCCACCTGAGTGGGTAGCATGTCTCTAGGGGGGGTGGGCACCCCACCCCCTCGAGACATGATGGGCAGAATTAATATTTAAGCTTTTATTACACTTTAAACACTTTGCTTATCCTTGCAGCAGCAGGGATGAGCAAACTGTACGGTAACCGGATTGCTCCAGATTACACATCCGGAGCAATCCGGTTACCACATTGCGGTTCCCTCCACACATTTTTCATGAAAAATGTGTGGGAACACAATTGCGTTCACCGCATCCGGATCTGGATGCGGTGAACGCAATTCTGTTTTAAAGTGTGACCCTAGCCTTACATGTACAGATAATTGTGCAGAGATTGTTCGCAGATCTGTGGTTGCAGTGAAATCATGGACACATTGTTCCATTTGTACACATCCACAAAATAGAACAATGTGTCCATGATTTCACTGCAACCAGAGATCTGTGAACAATCTCTGCACAATTATCTGTGTGTTTAACTGGGCCTTAAGACTTTTTCTATGTACAAAAGTCATTTTTCTTTCAAATCTTATTCACAAATGTGTTTAAATTTTGTACTCTAGATTCACATGTACAGTTTTGGGCGTTTTTCACATCAGTATTTTTAAGGCAAAACCAGCAGTGGGTGATAAATACAGAAGCGGTGACCTGTTTCTTTTATACTTTTTCTCGGATTGTTCCACTCCTGGTTTTGGCTACAAAAACTGTGTCACATGGCCTAATAGAAAGACGTCACCACTTCTGTATTTTTCATCCACTCCAGGTTCATCCACTCCAGGTTTGGCTACAAATACTGATGTGAAAAAATGAACAAGAACTGAACATGTGAACTTAGCCTTAGTAAGCACTTCTCGTTGATGAGATAATCCATCCACCTCACAGGTGTGACATATCAAGATGCTGATCAAACAGCACGATTATTGCACAGGTGCGCCTTAGGCTGGAAACAATAAAAGGCCACTCTAAAATGTGCAGTTTTCCAGTATTGGGGGTCCAGGGAGGTCAGAAAACAAGTCAGTATCTGGTGACCATCATTTGACAGTCTACTGTCTGCCCTGTACAGTGAAAACCAGGATTCATCCATGAAGCGAACACATCTCCAACATGGTAGAACAGCAACTTTTATATCAAGGAAGAATACTTAAATAATTATAACAAGGAACAAGTCCTAGTTTTACAATCCTTAATGTTAATCTTAATGAAGAAATTAATAAAAAATATCTACTCCCTGCAGAAAATGTTGTTTCTCTCTAATAGAAAACCTAAGTTAGAAACAAAATGATTGTATATCCTGCTGTAAAAAATAATAATCTATATTGTGACAGTTCAATAACTTAATGTGATGCGGTTTTTCACTTGGCTGTAGATTTGAGGCAAACACAGAGACGGTTTCTATTTACAAAGTCCAGCAAATTTATTTAGGCACCAATAAACTCCCCTTGAGGAACATAACATCAACCTTCCTGCGACTTTACCGAAAACAAACACTTTTTACAGTGCTTTTAACTCACGGGTACGCCTGCTCAGGTTCAGCTCTGCACACTCAGAGCCACACTTAAGGCATGCTACCTCCAACATAGAACCATGTGTAAAACAAACAGACACCATTAAAAGATAAGAGACACACCCATGGGTGAAGGTATGTGGATAGCCAGACCCACCCATCTCTAAAGCTATCTGCAAACCTGGTTTCTGGAATGCCTAAATAAGACTCGTGACTCTACAGGTACCAGAGGACAGAGCAGATATTCCAGGTTTACATCCCGTTAGACAACTACCTCTGTGATACATACCAGCCATTCACAATATAGTCGGTCGCCATCTTACAATATAAAAAACACTATGCGTTTGATAAATAAAAAATGTAAATGCATCCAACCACGGGTACGCCTGCTCAGGTTCAGCTCTGCACACTCAGAGCCACACTTAAGGCATGCTACCTCCAACATAGAACCATGTGTAAAACAAACAGACACCATTAAAAGATAAGAGACACACCCATGGGTGAAGGTATGTGGATAGCCAGACCCACCCATCTCTAAAGCTATCTGCAAACCTGGTTTCTGGAATGCCTAAATAAGACTCGTGACTCTACAGGTACCAGAGGACAGAGCAGATATTCCAGGTTTACATCCCGTTAGACAACTACCTCTGTGATACATACCAGCCATTCACAATATAGTCGGTCGCCATCTTACAATATAAAAAACACTATGCGTTTGATAAATAAAAAATGTAAATGCATCCAACCACGACAAGGTGTAACCCAATCGGGACAGTCCGAAACACTAATATTAAAACTACACTTAGTGTCAACTGACCTCAATGTAGATGGGGCAGAGTAGACTGTTCTTACACCCTGCCATGAAGTTATATTTTAAACAGCATTGCTGCCCTCATTCCCTCTGTCTTCCCATTAATGAGAGCTACAATTTGAAGACAGATTTTATACAGTTCATGTAGATTGCTATTTGCCAAGTCAGTGCATTCATTGCTTTTTTGACAGGCTGGAATCTCATTTACGAAGAGCAATAAACTTCAAATGTTTGTGATTGTGTGCTGCCGACTGAAGTGTTCTAGATAGGCACGTGAGCTCTCCAGGACTGACACAATACTGGCCTCATTAAGGATACATAGCATACATGTAAACTTTGTGATATAACTACTAAAACACACTGTAAAATGCTATGAAGTGCCAGAATTATTCATTCCTGTCTTATGAGAGATTCATCTACCTGTCAGGAGCCAAACCTTCTGAAGTGACACTTTTAGAGTCTGGCCATAATGTACTGATTCATTACCAGATGGCCTAATTAAAATAACATGTGCTACCTGGAGGCAAAAACATATGAATACCTGCCAGCATGTTATGCTTGATTAATGCATGTTATATATGTAACTATCAACCTAGCAGCTTCAATATTAGAATTGATCCGCCTGCTAAACATACTGCTGACTTTCCAGAATTATTAATTTAGAACTTGCTTTTATTATTAATGGTATTCTAGAATATATATATATATATATATATATATATATATATATATATATATATATATATATATTTACACAGTTCTTTAGCCCCTTTACGAACAATGCATATGCACATATTAGCGATTTCCCTGATTTTGATGCTGGCTCACACGCTGAGCCCGCATCTTTCCCTGCCCATGCTGTCTGAACTTAAAAGTATCTGCTTCCTACAGTGAATGTTGCTTCTCTCTATCACAAAACCTAAGACAGAAGCAAAATGTGAATATTTCCTGCTGTAAAAAGTAAAAAATAATAGTATATAAAAGATACTTAGCGCATACTATCGGAGATCTGCCCGCCCCTGTTGACTTGCTAAATCCAGCTGTCAATCTCTGACAGTGTGATTTTACACATCACATGATTGTGGGGCGCTAATAGGTTGTCAAGACAGCTGGGGGCTAGCTAATGATCTCTGTTTTTCATGATTTACTTCCTGTGAATGCTGGCTCAGTGTCGGCAATTCGCTTATGTTATGTCGCTTATCCATGTTATGTAAATAAAAGCTTATAACATGACGTTAAATTCATCCATTGGTTTTATAAATTACTGTTTTGAAAGCTGAAACCCTCCGAAATGTGGTTTAGGTTAAGAAAATAAATTGTCATCAATGCTGAAATATTGATCATTTAATGAACACAGAATGGTCAGATTTTGGCAAGACAAATGTTTTGTCGCCTGGTCATATAGTGCACCCAATCCTAGCTTACATCCTCACCTGTTGCTCCGTAAATGATCGGTTATTTAGTGGGTGTGTGTAGAGATGAGCCACCACCCTAGTGTTCGAATTCGATTTGATTAATCGAATTGGGGGTGTGTTCGTCAAATGTTTGTCGAACACCGTCCAACACCATTGAAAACAATGGCAGGCAAACACAAATACTTACAAACTCATAAGGTGCCGTCACACCTGCCGACGTCGCTAGCGACATCGCCGAAAAAGTGACGTATCAGCGATGTCGCTAGCGACGTCGCGCTGTGTAAACGAGCGGCGCGACCGCGTTTTATCGCTGGTCACAGGTTGACAGGTTTACGGGAAGAACCGTAAACCTGTCAACCGGTGACCTGCGATAAAGCTGGATCGCGCCGTGTGACATCGCCAGAGCGATGTCGGCGGCGATCCAGCCTATACCGCAGCGTTGCTGCGGATCGCTCGCTGGGCTGAGCCCAGCCCAGTGAGCGATGTCACCGCCCGCATCGCTGCGGTGTCGCCGGCCGCAGCGATGCTGTGTGACAGCTGGCCAGCGATGTCGGAACCGAGCGGGCACCCGCGCATCGCTTCCGACATCGCTGGCCAGGTCGTGCTGTGTGACGGCACCATTAGAAAACAAATAGAAAACACTTTCTAAGGTGTCCAAAAGGTGACAAACTACTCAGAAGATACAACAAACACATGGAAAAGTGACAAGTACATATAAAAATGCAAAAAGACAAGAGATGGATGAGTAGAAGGAGGAGTATACACTACAACTACAAGCGGTGTAGCTTGTTTCACAAATGGGCTACACCACTGTGTGAGTGACACTGCTACTAGCCCTAACAAATTGCCTGGACTAGCAGCAGCAAAAAAATGGCTACTGGATAGACAGGCGGTGTAGCTTACTTTACAGCTGCGCTACACCGCTGACTACCAGACACTGCTACTAGCCTAAACAAATTGCCTGGACTAGCTGCAGCAAAAAAATGCCTACTGAAGACAGGTGGTGTAGCTTTCTTCACAGCAGTGCTACACTACCTGCCCAAAAGGATTCCCTGAGCTAGATTTGGCCAGATGCTGTGAAAAACACTTGCACAGCACTGGCACACACCTGCCTGGCAAAAACTGCTAGGAACTGCTCTAACCTAGCCCAAACGGCTGAGATTACAACTAATCCCTACTTCTAGGAAGTAGCCCTGAAAACGGCTGATACACAACTGGTCCCTACCCCCTACTCCATACTCCTATGAAGTAGCCCTCAAAAGGGCTGATATTCCTACAATTCGCACACTCCCTCCTGTCCCTATTCCCTAAACCTATCTATATCTCTATCTAACTAGATATTCGCTCACTAGCTGACTAATAAGTGAAGTGACACTGTTTAACTGTGTAGTGCCCACAGCAGCAGCGGTGCTGTCTGACACAGAGCTGCAGCAATGAGAAAATGGTGGCAATGGGGAAAATGGCCGAGTCTTATCAGGCAAGGACATGTGACATTCACATCCAATGATTGCATGCCCTTGCTTGTGTGCAAAACATGCACTTTCCTGTGTGGGTGTGGGTGTGATTGGCTGGATCGCCATTATTTCTGAAGCACTGATCTAAACTTCCCCATCACACTATACACAGAAACTGGATATTAACATTCATTAACAGTGTTAGGGGTAGGGTTAAGCTTTAGTTGATCGAAGCGTTATCGAAAATAACCTTGAACTGCCGAATTTGAAGCAAATTGTTCGAATTCGGCGAATGACTCGAACACCGCCCAAAACAGCTTGAATTTGAGATTGGTGAACAATTCGAATCGTACACCGCTCACCTCTAGTTGTGTATAAAAAGAAACCCAGCACCCCAGACCTTCACTTGAACTGCAACTTGAGCTCTGACAACATGCCAAAAATCCACCCTGCGACCAAAGCCTTGATTATCAAGTGGCTGAAGACCAGAATCACTGCAGAGGTGGATGGCACCTTTAATGTGTCTCGGCATCAAGTACAAAGAATTAAAAAAAGATTTGAAGAGACTGGAGAGGTGTTTGACAAGCCCAGGTCCTGCAGACCCCGCAAGACAACTGCCCAGGAGGAACATTTGTTGGTTAAAAAATCCAAAGTAAGCCCCTCTTCCACTGCAGCATAGCTCCAACAGGCCTGGTCACCTCAAGTCTCTGTGTCAACTAGAACAGTTTGTAGGATTCTGTCTCGAAATGGTCTCCATGGTCAAATCAGTGCCCAGGAGCCAGAACTAAACAAAAGGCAAATAAAAAGCCGTGTGGCATTTGCAAAGTCCCACATCCTGCTAAGCAGGTGGACGCTGGAAAAGTGGCAGAAGGAGGATTTCTCTGATGAATCTTCAGTAGAATTACACCACAGCCACCGCAAATACTGCAGGAGACCTACTGGAGCCCGTATGGATCCAAATTTGGTGGTGGAAGATCATGGTTTGGTGTTACATTCAGTTAGGGGATGTGCAAAACATTTGCAAGGTGGAAGGCAATATCAATAGCCTAAAATATTAAGAAGTATTATCTACCTCTTACATTCCAAATCATAAAAGGGGTCAAATTCTGCAGCAGGATGGTGCTCCATCTCATACATCCATCTCTACAACAAAGTTCCTCCAGGCACAAAAGATCAAGGTGCTCAAGGACTGGCCAGCCCAGTCACCAGACATGAACATCATTGAGAATGTTTGGGGTAGGATGAAAGAGGAAGCTTGGAGACAAAACCAAAGAATCTAGATGAACTTTTGTCTTGCCAAAATCTGACCATTCTGTGTTCATTAAATGATCAATATTTCAGCATTGATGCCAATTTATTTTCTTAACCTAAACCACATTTGGGAGGGTTTCAGCTTTCAAAAGAGTAATTTATACAACCAATGGATGAATTTAACGTCAGGTTATAAGCTTTTATTTACATCACATGGATAAGCGACATAACTTTTGTCAGGAACTGTACTGTGCCTAATAATTTGGAACAGTGCATTTAGAGATTTTTTCAATTTTGAAGATTATACTGTTGTCATTGGTCAGGGTCCCACATGACCATCAGTTTTTTTTCATTTCCAAAACCTGATTCCGTTTTTGGAAAATGCCATTTGTGCACCTAAAAAACGCTATGCGTTAACGTATGCTCTAACGCATGGTACCTATATGTACCATGTGTTAACGGATGCGTTTCCCATAGGGCCCCATCTTAAAAAAAGCTATGCGTTATTTTCCTGCACCCAAAAACACTGCTTGTTTCAAAAACGCATAGCGTTTTTTTAGTGCACTTTTGGCAATGCGTTTTTTTTTGCATTGCAGCCTATAGATCTGTTAACGCATGCGTTTTTCAACAAAATCAAAGTTGAAAAAAGGATGCTTTCAGCGGATCCAAGTGCTTATGTGTGACCCTGGCCATTGGGAGATTTCTAAAATTCGATGTATACTCTAAAGGTACCTTTACACGAGGCAACTTTTCTAGGAATTTCACTGGCAACTCACTGGTTGCAGTGAAATCATGGAGAGATTGTTCCATTTGTACACAGCAACAAGATAGAACAATGTCTCCATGATTTCACTGCAACCAGTAAGTTGCCAGTGAAATTCCTAGAAGAGTCGCCGCGTGTAAAGGTACCTTAACGGGTGATGAATTTTATTACACTGACTGTCATTTGCACCGACCATTTAGAAAAATCAGAGAAAAAGAACATTTGCATAATAATTTGGAACATTTATAGTGAGCATGGTAAAAAAAAATAAAAAAAAAATATAGTGTAATTAAACCTTTATTGTAAAAAACAAGCCCTCATATGTCTATATAGATGGAAAACGAAAAATGTTATGGCTTTTGGAAGAAGGGGAGGAGAAAATGAAACCCAGTAAGCGTAAAATCGCCCGGGGGTGAAGGGGTTAATAAAACGTTGCTTTTCAAGATCACCTTATTGACAGAGAATAAAAAAGCTCTTGCTTACTCAAGAACTTGTGTACAGCTGTAACCTTGCTCTCAGATGAAAGGCGGATTGTAACCTTGCTCTCAGATGAAAGGCGAATTCTAGTGATACTGCCTGAAATGTCACAAAATATTTGCACAATTCTTAGTCCTGGGCAGCTCCTCCAACATTATGTCAAGTAGGTGTTACTTAGGGTACTTTCACATCAGTGGTTTTTGCCATTCGCGGCAGATGCGGTGAAAAAAACACATCTGCTGCGATTACCGCATAACCGCTGCACTTGCGGCACAGGTGCGGCAAGCCCCATACAATGTCTATGCGTGCTTGCGGCAGGTGTGGCAAGTGCAGTATCGGCACTTGCGGCAGGTGCGGCCGCAAAAAAACGCGGCTAACCGCGTTTTTTTTCGCGGCCGCACCTGCCGCAAGTGCCGATACCGCACATGCCGCACCTGCCACACACTTACCGCAAGCCCATAGATATTGCATGGGGCTTGCCGCAACTGTGCCGCAAGTGCAGCGGTTATGCGGTAATCGCGGCAGATGCGTTTTTTCACCGCATCTGCCGCGATCGGCAAAAACCGCTGATGTGAAAGCAGCCTAAGGCTGTTTTCACGTTATGTTTTCTTTCCTGTCTGTGGGATCCTACTTTTTGTTGGACAGGAACGGACACCACAGGAACTGACTTTTTCTGTGTCTGGGTCCGTGATTATCACGGGTCCGGACACATAAAGCGCTGTGCGGGGCTCTTTCACTTCCGCAATGTACAGTCATATGAAAATGATTGGGCACCCCTCTTAATTTTACTCTTTTTAGAAAAAAAAAAAAAATTGGTTTGTTGCAACAGTTATTTCAGTGTGATATATGTAATAACTGATGGACACAGTAATATTTCTGGATTGAAATGAGGTTTATTGTACTTACCGAAAATGAAAATATGCATTATTTCAAAATTTGACAGGTTCAAAAGTATGGGCACCTCAACAGAAAAGTGACATTCATATTTAGTAGATCCACCTTTTGCAAAAATAACAGGCTCTAGTCGCTTCCTGTAGCTGTTAATGAGTTCCTGGATCCTGGATGAAGGTATTTTTGACCATTCCTCTTTACAAAACAATTCCAGCTCAGTTAAGTTTGATGGTCGCCGAGCATGGACAGCCCGCTTCAAAACATCCCACAGATGTTCAATGATATTCAGGTCTGGGGACTCCGATGGCCATTCCAGAACATTGTAATTGTTCCTTTGCATGAATGCCTGAGTAGATTTGGAGCGGTGTTTTGGATCATTGTCTTGCTGAAAGATCCATCCCCGGCGTAACTTCAACTTTGACACTGATTCTTGAACATTATTCTCAAGAATCTGCTGATACTGAGTGGAATCCATGCGACCCTCAACTTTAACAAGATTCCCGTTGCTGTCATTGGCCACACAGCCCCAAAGCATGATGGACCCTCCCCCAAATTTTACAGTGGGTAGCAAGTGTTTTTCTTGGAATGCTGTGTTTTTGTGGCGCCATGCATAACGCCTTGTTGTATGACCAAACAACTCAATCTTTGTTTCATCAGTCCACAGGACCTTCTTCCAAAATGAAACTGGCTTGTCCAAATGTGCTCTTGCATACCTCAGGTGACTCTGTTTGTGGCGTGCATGCAGAAACGACTTCTTTCACATCACTCTCCCATACAGCTTCTCCTTGTGCAGTGTGCGCTGTATTATTGACCGATGCACAGTGACACCATCTGCAGCAAGATGATGCTGCAGGTCTTTGGAGGTGGTCTGTGGATTGTTCTTGACTGTTCTCACCATTCTTCTTCTCTGCCTTTCTGATATTTTTGTTGGCCTGCCACTTCTGGCCTTTACAAGAACTGTCCCTGTGGACTTCCATTTCCTTACTGTGTTTCTCACAGTGGAAACTGACAGGTTAAATCTCTGAGACAACTTTTTGTATCCTTCCCCTGAACAACAATGTTGAGCAATCTTTTTTTTTCAGATCATTTGAGAGCTGTTTTGAGGAGCCCATGATGCCACTCCTCAGAGAAGATGCAACTAGGAGAACAACTTGCAAGTGGACACCTGAAATAGCTTTTCTCATGATTGGATACATCGGGCTATGAAGTGCAAAGCTCAATGAGGTTACCAAACCAATTTAGTGCTTCAGTAAGTCAGTAAAAAGTAGTTAGGGGTGTTCAAATCATGAAAATCAGAAGGGTGCCCATACTTTGGCACCTGTCAATTTTTGAAATAATGCATATTTCACATTTTCAGTTAGTACAATAAACCTCATTTCAAACCTGAAATATTACTGTGTCCATCAGTTATTACATATATCACACTGAAATAGCTGGTGCAAAAAAACTATTTTAAACAAACAAAAAAAAAAGAGTACGATTAAGAGGGGTGCCCAAACTTTTTCATATGACTATATATGCAGTACATACATTGCGGAAGTGAAATGTAGTAAAAGAAATGGTTAAAAATAAAAAAAATCTCTATGCTCACCTATCCGGCGATTCACCGACGCATTTACCACCTCCTGATGCCTGTAGGACCTGTCGTCATATCACAACCTGGCAGCGTCATCGGGCCGCATGACCGTAGTGATGGGCGAATCCTAAATTACTTGGAATCGATTGACTCTAGCGAGTCCGAGCACAGGACTCGCTACTCGTTGCGAGTCTAGCGAGTCCAATGTTAATGAATGGGGAAGCGAGTATTAGCGAGTAGTGTGAGATTTACAAATCGCTTGTAAGAAGAAAAAGGAGCGTGTGTAAATCCGGGATCGGCCATGCTCAAACAAATATATAATCCAAAATATACTTTATTGACAGATAGAAGAGGACATACAGTTTAAAACCAATTAAAAAGTGTGTGACCACACTGATACTATAACAAAACCGCAGCACAGCATACAAATAACACCTCAGATTAACAAGCCATATGAAGGATGCACTTAGTACAGACAAAACCACCCTCAATACAATACAGCAAGCTGTTACATGTAAGCCCTCATAGGTTAGTATTGAAATGCTTCAATATGCAGAGCCAAAGCCCTGTATCAAGAAAACCTGTGAACCAACTGTTTATAATGCTGGAACGTCAGCAATGCTGAGATATCTGATGTAAAGATGAATTTGAGTGGAATTGATGAGATTCAAAGAATCTGTAAGAAAAAGGCATCAAATGAAGGAATTGTGAGGAATAACAAAGTGTGAGGAACCTCCTCTGGATAATAGTACCTGTGCTGGCTGCGGTCAAAGGAACTCGGTCACCCTACGCGTATCGCCGCTGCTTAGAACGGCTTCATCATGGGGCAGAGAGCGAAGTCCATGTTCGTGGACAGGGCTTTTTATGGCCCTCTATCTAGTTGTCAATTAGTAACAGGTGCGCGCCGGGCGGCCGTCACCTGGAAGTGACGTATAGTCGGCACGCAGCTTGTGTGGCTCTCGTTGCTAAGTAACGTGGACTTGCCTGGCTGCGTGCGGGGAAGCGAGTAATAGCGAGTAGTGTGAGATTTATAAATCGCAGATGTGTCTCGGAAGCTTCAGCCTGAAGCAATCCTAGTTTTGTCATTTATTTGCATTGGACTTGTTTACTTTGCAACTGTAATCGCTGGGAAACTCGCACAGATAAGAGTCCTGTCTGCTCAGTGTGCTGGCTGCCACAGCTCCAGGGTCCTAGAGCCCGCCTGCTGCCTGATGTAGCAGAGCTGAGATTGTTCTCAGTCTGCTCATTCCCTGTGCATAGACATCTATATCTATGCACAGGGATGAGCAGAGAGGACATCGCGTTTTGGACTGCGTCGGACGGAAGAGGATTTTTTTTAATTAAAGATGGAGTCCCTAATGGCTTTTTTTTTTATTTCTAATAAAAAATTTTCTCTGTGTTGTGTTTTTTTTAAAACAATTTAATAGAAATTAATGGCGGTCATGTCTAATATTGGCGTGACCGCCATAAATTTCGGGCTTAGTGCCAGCTGATAATACAAAGCTGGCCCTAACCTCTTTATTACCCAGCGTGCCACCGCCACCAGGGCCGCTGGAAGAGCGGGGTTCAGCGCCAGAGGATGGCGCTTCAATGAACGCGCCATCTTCTGGGGCGGCTGCTGGCTGCAATTTGCAGCGGGGGGTGCCCAGAAAGCTTGGGCATCCCTGCGCTGCGGATTCCAGCCCCCAGCTGCTTAGCTGTACCTGGCTAGAAATAGAAATTGCGCGGAGCCCCACGCATTTTGTTTAAATTATTTCATGAAATTCTGAGACTCTGACTCTGAGACTCTGAGACTCTGACTCTGAGACTCTGACTCTGAGACTCTGACTCTGAGACTCTGACTCTGACTCTGAGACTCTGACTCTGAGACTCTGACTCTGAGACTCTGAGACTCTGACTCTGAGACTCTGCAAATTGCAGCCTGCAGCCGCCCCAGAAGATGGGGTTTTCATTGAAGCGCCATCCTCTGGCGCTGAACCCCGCTCTTCCAGCGGCCCTGGTGGCGGTGACACGCTGGGTAATAAAGGGGTTAATACTAGCTTTGTTATACAAGCTGGTATTAAGCCCGAGATTCTTAATGACAGGCCACGTTTGACCCAGCCACTAAGAATCTCCAATAAAGGGTTAAAAAAACACAGAGAAAAATCTTTATTTGAAATAAAAAAAAAGCCATTAGGGACTCCATCTTTAATTAAAAAAATCCTCTTCCGTCCGACGTAGTCCAAAACGCGATATCCTCTCTGCTACATCCCCTGTGCATAGATATAGATGTCTATGCACAGGGAATGAGCAGACTGAGAACAATCTCAGCACTGCTACATCATCTCTGTGAGCAGGCGGGCTCTAGGACCCTGGAGCTGCACAGAGAAGACAGCTGGACTCGGCTCGCAATGTAACAGCAGTTATTTGCGAGTTTCCCTGCTATCACTGGCACAGTAGCCGAGTCTAATGCAAACAATGGCAATCCTAGTTTTGTCAGCGTTTGCAATTGATTTTCATTGGACTCGTGCGAGTAAACGCTGGGAAACTCGCAGAGTACCGAGTCCTGCGAGTCCCTTACTACTCGCCGAGTAACGAGTCCTAGCGAGTAGATTCGCCCATCCCTACATGACTGCAGTTACTGCGGTAACCGGTCATGTGACCAGATCAGCTGATTAGGTTGTGACATCACAACAGGTCCTGTACTGGGAGCGAGATAGAAGCATCGGTGGATCGCCGGACATGTATATACAGTTAGGGCCAAAAATATTTGGACAGTGACACAAGTTTTGTTATTTTAGCTGTTTACAAAAACATGTTCAGAAATACAATTACATATATAATATGGGCTGAAAGTGCACACTCCCAGCTGCAATATGAGAGTTTCCACATCCAAATCGGAGAAAGGGTTTAGGAATTATAGCTCTGTAATGCATAGCCTCCTCTTTTTCAAGGGACCAAAAGTAATTGGACAATGGACTCTAAGGGCTGCAATTAACTCTGAAGGCGTCTCCCTCGTTAACCTGTAATCAATAAAGTAGTTAAAAGGTCAGGGGTGGATTCCAGGTGTGTGGTTTTGCATTTGGAAGCTGTTGCTGTGACCAGACAACATGCGGTCAAAGGAACTCTCAATTGAGGTGAAGCAGAACATCCTTAGGCTGAAAAAAAAGAAAAAATCCATCAGAGAGATAGCAGACATGTTTGGAGTAGCAAAATCAACAGTTGGGTACATTCTGAGAAAAAAGGAATTGACTGGTGAGCTTGGGAACTCTAAAAGGCCTGGGCGTCTACGGATGACAACAGTGGTGGATGATCGCCGCATACTTTATTTGGTGAAGAAGAACCCGTTCACAACATCAACTGAAGTCCAGAACACTCTCAGTGAAGTAGGTGTATCTGTCTCTAAGTCAACAGTAAAGAGAAGACTCCATGACAGTAAATACAAAGGGTTCACATCTAGATGCAAACCATTCATCAATTCCAAAAATAGACAGGCCAGAGTTAAATTAGCTGAAAAACACCTCAAGAAGCCAGCTCAGTTCTGGAAAAGTATTCTATGGACAGATGAGACAAAGATCAACCTGTACCAGAATGATGGGAAGAAAAAAGTTTGGAGAAGAAAGGGAACGGCACATGATCCAAGGCACACCACATCCTCTGTAAAACATGGTGGAGGCAACGTGATGACATGGGCATGCATGGCTTTCAATGGCACTGGGTCACTTGTGTTTATTGATGACATAACAGCAGACAAGAGTAGCCGGATGAATTCTGAAGTGTACCGGGATATACTTCCAGCCCAGATTCAGCCAAATGCTGCAAAGTTGATTGGACGGCGCTTCATAGTACAGATGGACAATGACCCCAAGCATACAGCCAAAGCTACCCAGGAGTTCATGAGTGCAAAAAAGTGGAACATTCTGCAATGGCCAAGTCAATCACCAGATCTTAACCCAATTGAGCATGCATTTCACTTGCTCAAATCCAGACTTAAGACGGAAAGACCCACAAACAAGCAAGACCTGAAGGCTGCGGCTGTAAAGGCCTGGCAAAGCATTAAGAAGGAGGAAACCCAGCGTTTGGTGATGTCCATGGGTTCCAGACTTAAGGCAGTGATTGCCTCCAAAGGATTCGCAACAAAATATTGAAAATAAAAATATTTTGTTTGGGTTATGTTTATTTGTCCAATTACTTTTGACCTCCTAAAATGTGGAGTGTTTGTAAAGAAATGTGTACAATTCCTACATTTTCTATCAGATATTTTTGTTCAACCCTTCAAATTAAACGTTACAATCTGCACTTGAATTCTGTTGTAGAGGTTTCATTTCAAATCCAATGTGGTGGCATGCAGAGCCCAACTCGCGAAAATTGTGTCACTGTCCAAATATTTCTGGCCCTAACTGTACATTGCAGAAGTGAAATTAGACGGTTAGGAGCAATTTTAGTGTACTGAGCATGCTCAGTACACTAACATTGGATCCGAGGAACGATCAGCTATTTCCTCGGACCCGTGCTCCATAGGCTGCATGTTATTTTGGCGCGGATCAGGTTGGATCTGATTCTGTCCAATTTGATCCACTGTCCCCAAAATCGGAGTAGTCTCCGATTTTCGGTACAGCAAAACATCGGACAGAATCGGATCGAACACAAGTCAGATGCCATTAAGGGCAAATTCGATGTGATCCGTGGCCCATAAGATAACACGGGGGTCAAATCGGATCAGTGGCTGTCAGTTTTACAACGGACAGCCACGGATCCAAGACATACGTGATGTGAAAGCAGCCTTAGACATGAGCATAGTGTGGCCAAGCAAGGCGAAAAATTAGCATAAATTACTCCAAAAAGTGGCTTGAATTAAAACAGAAATACACCCCAGGTGTTGACTAAAGAACATTTCTTACAGTTGTGCAAAGCAGCTAAAAATGCCTTAAATTAATTAGGAGGTGCATGACATCTGACATTTTGTATTCTATTGTGCTTTTTATCAAAACTGCCATTCAAAACGTCAGTCTTGGTGAAGCAGAGCCTGTGGTTTCCGAACCACCCCCACAATAAAGACTAAATTATTTTAAAGTACTTACCTCTAGGTGTCTTCCTGCTTGTGTAACTTGCTGTCCGCTGCCTGTTGTCAAGTGTAATCCATCTTTGGCATCAGGCACTCTGAGACAGAGATTACAGCAATTTGTGACTCTGCTCCTGATCAACTTTCAATTCAAGGAAGGCTAATCATAGGACAACGGCAGACAACATGCTTGCTGGAAAGTGAGAGATTGAGAGAAAGGGGGTTCCAGCATGTATAGTGCTGGCAGAATGCTTATAAAAATTAAGGGAGTTTACTGAGAAATAGTGGTTTAAAAATTATTAATTATAATAATCAGTTAATTTCCCGAAGATATTAGACATGTTTGAACGGTAAAATTAGTTTTTTCTTGTTAAGGGAGATGAGGGCAGCAAAGCTATAGTTTAAAATTGCTTTGTGATGAAATTAGAGGTCTATATTTCAAAACTTCTCTAATTCACCCTGGCAGCTGTGTGTCAGCTTCTGAGCCAAATCCTGACAACACTTATCTAATCTGTGCTTGGCGTTGGTCACAAGTTTCTGTCTGTTCACTGCTTTGTGAGGATTGACCACAGGCTCTCAATGGGATTGAGATGTGGGGAGTTTCCTGGCCATGGACCCAACATGTCATCATTTTGTTCATCAAGCCACTTAGTAATCACTTTTGCCTTGTGACATGGCTTCCATCATGATGGAAAAAACATTGTTCATCGCCAAATTGCTCCTCCTGGTATGGTTGGGAGAAGCTGCTCTTGGAGGAGGGTTAGAACACATTCAATATTTATTGTAGTGTGAGTGAGACCCCTCCGTGGATGAAAAGTCCCCATGGAGCCCTCATGGAGATCGTGAATGGTCTCAGGACAACTGCTACCTTTGCCATTTTCCTACTTTGGTTGTCTATGCTTTTAAAGAAGATTTTGGAATAAAGTTTGTTGGAGTGTAACTTTTGGATTTCTTTCAACAAAATGGTCCCAGGATGTTTTACTGTTGGTATAACACAGGACTCATGGTAGTACACACCTTTTCTTCTATGGACAATCATTTTCCTAAATTTTCCTGTCCTGTGCGGTCCAATCCCTGTACTTACAGCAGAATGTGTCACTTGACCCTTTTCTTGGAGAGAAGTGGCTTCTTTGTTGCCCTTCTTGGCAGTGACACTGCCCTGCTGCCATTCCTGAGCAAGCTATGCACTGGTGTTTAATTACCGTAACTGATCCTTGAAATCTCTTTAAGAACATAGTCCTGGGACTTGCTGGACTTTGTTGGGTTTTCAGAAGCCTTCTTCCCATCAAATGAACCTCTCTTTGAAGTTCTTGATGATCCAAAAAGTGGTTTATTTAGGAGCAATCTTACAAGCAACAATGTCCTTACCTTACAATGTTTCCTTGGGGGTAACCATGGTTAACAGAAGAAGACAATGATTTTAATCGCCAGCCTCCTTTCAAATGTCTTGCTCATTAAAGGCCTTTGCAGCGCTGGCGTCCTCAGGTCCTGGGTTCAATTCCCACCAAGGACACTAAGGACAACATCTGCAAGGAGTTTGTATGTTCTCCCCGTTTTTGCGTGGGTTTCCTCCGGGCACTCCGGTTTCCTCCCACATTGTAAAGACATACTGATAGGATATTTAGATTGTGAGCTCCAAGTGTGACAGCATTACCCATGTATGTAAAGTGCAATGGAATTAATAGCACTATATAATTGAATAAATATTATTATTATTATTATTATATTAAAGGGAGCCAACCACCAGGATTTAACCACCTATAAATCAGTGCAGCAGGTGATTGACGTGTGCAGCATAACATCACTAATTTGTTTTTGTTTTTTTATTCCTCTCTTGTGGGCTTGTTGTTCTGTTGTAAGCCGAACCCCCTCCCCCTCCCTCTCATCCAGACTCATCCGGGAGGTTTAGCTTACAGCAGACTACCAAGCCCACAGGGGAGTAATTAGGGATGGGCGAATTACTCGCTACTATTCGGGACTCGCCCGAATAGTAGCGGACTCGGGGGACTCGCTACTCGCCGAGTTTCCTTAGGAATTACTCGGGGGTAGCGAGTCCCTGTACTTTTGCAGTGTATCTATACAGATACACTACAAAAGTACCCTAAAAGTTAATCTAAGGGGTTAAAAACAATAAACATTCATACTCCCCTTCTGTGGGGCCTGTACCTTATGTACCGGGACCGGTACCGAAGACCTCCGGACGTCACAAGACCTCAGATCACCGGGAGAAGATGGGCTGAAGGACCTGTGAGATTTCAGCCAATCAGCATGCGGCTAGCGGTCACATGAGTTTGTCACATGGCCGCACTGCCAGCCAATGAGCGATCTGGCAATCTGATTGGCTGGCAGTGCGGCCACGTGACAAACCCATGTGACCGCTAGCCGCACGCATGCTGATTGGCTGAAATCTCACAGGTCCTTCAGCCCATCTTCTCCCGGTGATCTGAGGTCTTGTGACGTCCGGAGGTCTTCGGTACCGGTCCCGGTACATAAGGTACAGGCCCCACAGAAGGTGAGTATGAATGTTTATTGTTTTTAACCCCTTAGATTAACTTTTAGGGTACTTTTGTAGTGTATCTGTATAGATACACTGCAAAAGTACAGGTTACTATTCGGACTCGCTGGACTCGCAACGAGTACCGAATCTCGGACCCGGACTCGTTAGAGTCCAGCGATTCCGAGTATTTCAGGATTCGCCCATCCCTAGGAGTAATAAAAAAACCCTCCAAATAGTGATGTCATGCTGCCCACATCAATCACTTGCTGCACTGATTTACAGGTGGTTGGTTCTCTATAAATGATATCAGCTGCTTGGTCCTTGTTAACAATTTTTCTTTAGGTAAGGAGACGATCGTTGAGATTTAGTAAACAGGTCATTTTGTGACTGGATGAAATTAAGTGGAAATTGGTTTTTTGAGCAAGTTACTTTTCATGGCATGGAATGACTTTGCAATTCATCTGATCATTCTCCATAACAATCGAGAGTGAATACAAACTGGCACTAGCACCAAACTGTGAAAACCAAAATTTGTGTCAACCTCAAACCTTTTGGCTTTGACTGTAGTACTGGGGAGTGTAATTGTTAAAAATAGGAATCCCGCACGTATGCCCAACCTGGTCTCTCATATACTTTGATCAACCTTCATTCTAAAAACTCACCCAATGAGCACAATATTCGCCATTCCGGTGCTATGTACGTCACTGCTTAGATTCGTCTATGTAAACCAACTAAAATATTGGAATCTGAGAGTCCTCAGTGGCTGATACCTTTTAATGGCTAACTGAAAAGATGGTAAATAATAGCAAGCTTGCAAGACTCCAAGGTCACTTCATCATACTTGATAATAATAACACAAATTCTGAACACACACATATATACACTCAAATAGATGGTTAGATAATGCAGTACATAAGCAAACTAAGCAATGCACTAAAACACTCACCTTCTCCCTGGCAGGCCAATGTAAAGGATATATCATCCAAAGCAATGTGAACTTTTTTGTTCCCTGCTACTTGAGCTTCGAAGGCCACCCAAAAAGGACTGTGGCTGGCCAGAATGACACTGCCGTACATCCACCTTGGTTCCATGCTCTCGGTCGCTGACCACAGAAGAATACTCAGTCCATATTCAGTGACTATATATACCTGTAAAAGCAGAATATGAAACACAGAACATTAAACATTGCATGTTATTAAGTTATGGTAAAACCGCCATAAATCACAATTCACGAGATTTAGACTGATCTCCAGCGCCGCGGACTGTACGTGCTGATTGATGGTATAGACAGCGTCACCCAGACAGCAATTTATGCCGATGATAAAACCAATCAGTCTTGCTTTAAAGGACTCTGTGCATGATGCATGCAAACCTATCATAAAAAGTGAATGACTTTGAAAAGCTACAAAAGGCAAATGTCTAAATAATCAATTTTGTCTCATATTCCACTGACACAATACGGTGATGTGCAACAGGAAATACATGCATAAACAGGGCAATATGCAAAAAATCCTGTTTATTCTATGCAGATGAGACAAACCGGGAAAAGGTGACATTCAGGAATGTGTTTACTACACGGGAGCGAGAAGCATGAAGCTCTCACATTCACTGCCGCCAATGGAAAGAAATTGAACCGTGTTACCTAGCTGAATATTTGCTGAGATTGGAATATTAAAGGTGTTGTCTGTCCTGAACAATCCATTTTTATTTATAGGCTCCACCAATAATAGGCTGATCACGGAGTGCCCTGCTTCTAAATCTCACAGCGGTCGGCATTAACCTGGAAGCAAGCATTCAATTTGCCCACTGTGCCCCCATAAGAGAAATGAGGCATTATACACTGTGTACGGAAATCAATAGACTGTCTGTTTTAAGTGGGGGTCCACAACCTGGAGCTCCGGGCATGTGGCTTGCAATTTCATTGTGACGTCTGTTCGAGGCCACAGGATCAAAACAACTATCTCGGACAGACTTGGTACATGCCACTCTGTTTGGTAGAGTCCCAAGAAAACCTGATGCCCTTTAACCCCAATATAGGTGTCGCAGTCATGGGGCTGGGGCACTCAACCATCTGGAGACAGTCAGAAACCGTGAGTGTGTGTGATCCTTATACTGAAGCCCTACTTACCCTCATGTACTGCGACTACCTCTACTCTCATCATCTCTACTGCTACCCCTACTCTCATCAATAACTATCCTCACAGACTTTAACAACTACTACCACTGCCCCGGGGAACCCAGTTCTGCCCACAGGAACTATTCCACCCAAGCTGCTATCCCATCATCCCCGGAGGTTCTGCAGCAGCGGCGGCCCCATTACTGGCCGCATATAGTGGGTGGCGTCACGAGTGACAAATCCCCTGTAAATAACCCCCCATTTTATTGTGCGGGCCCGGGACACGGTCCGGACCAGGACCGCCGTGACATCCCCCAGCAGTACCCGCGGTCCGGCACCGAGTGCCCCTTCCCAGTGGGCTCCACATATTCACGATGTTCCAGCGATCCCAGCCAGGTTGGATGGTTGGTCTGATCGCTGGGACATTGAAGCGTGTAACACGGCCTTAACGCCGACTCCTTAATTTCCTTGAATCCGACTCCACCCAAAATAGGCACCGACTCCAACTGTGACTCCACGACTCTGACTCTGACTCTACAGCCCTGGCTCATGGCATATCTTTTTTGAGAGTATGGCCATATTTCATCTAGTATAACACAGCACAGCCCAGAATATCAACGCTCTATTACGATGCCATGTATAAGGTGCCTACGTTTTGGAAATTGATACACGGTAAAACTAAAAAACTTTATTTTATCAACTAATGTAAATGAATATCTCTTATTTTCTACTATTTCTTCACCTTTAACATCCCGGACTGTGGAAGTCCGTACATGTAATACCAAAACCGGACTCGGCACTTCTCATCGGTGGCTGGAAAAACTTTGCTTGTAAATATCCGTGCAGTATCTCCGTCTTTTTGGTTCACAGCATTTGCATAGAGAAAGAATCTTCCTTTACCTGTTAATGGAGAAATAAATAGTCACTAGCCAGATTGAGTGAGGTAATGGATAATAGTAATAATTACAATAATCATAAGAATTTTTATTTGTAAAATATTTTTCAGCACTTTACATTCACCCCATACCATTATCTCACAGACATATTACTGTCACTTTCTGGTTATAATCTATAGTGAAAAGTTACAAAACATTATAACATGCATTTGGGGCAATTTACTATGACTTTGGTTGGGAATGATTCAACAGATGACAGGTATGTGCTCAATAATAAAGGAAAAATGACCTATGGGTATAAAATCAGGTTTTTATGTTCCATCTATTTCTTTTTATTAGGCTGCCTTCAGACTTGCAGATGCATCTGCAGCGTTTTGCAGATGCATCTGCAAGCATCTGCATGCAGACCGCGGCCCCTATGTTTATAATGGAGCGCACGGCGGTCTGCAGATGCTTGCAGACCGCCGTGCGCTCTCATTGCCCGCCATTAGTGATCTGTGCGCATGCGGATGCCTGCGCACAAATCACACACTCTCGCCCGCACCCGAGACGCAACATCTCGCGTCCCTGGTGCGGACGAGAGTGTGTGATCTGTGCGCAGGCATCCGCATGCGCACAGATCACTAATGGCGGGCAATGAGAGCGCACGGCGGTCTGCAAGCATCTGCAGACCGCCGTGCGCTCCATTATAAACATAGGGGCCGCGGTCTGCATACAGATGCTTGCAGATGCATCTGCAAAACGCTGCAGATGCATCTGCAAGTCTGAAGGCAGCTGTTTTCTATATCACTATCTATATAACATTTTACAATTTTCACACTGACCCCTGTAATGTCGGTGTGTTTGGCCCTTGTTTCCATGTGTTACTGTGTATGTTTGTACTCTTACCCTATGCTCCTTCCCCTAACCAGCTGGGATACCGTTGTGTGTTACTTTTAAGAATGCTGTCCCACTGCCTAGCCATGCGTGTTTTGTGAGGTTCTCTACTGAGCTGCACGACCATCCACATGTGCGGTCCCTAGCTGTTCTGCTGTGGAAGCTATCCGTGGCTTAGGAGGTCCTCTACTGCTGGTGCAAGACTTTCCACATGTGAACAGGTTTGCAGCCACTGCTAGGTGTCCCAGGCCTCAGTTGCCGTGCTGGGTATGCTGGGTTCCTATTTGTGCGGCCCCACCTTCCCCACTTTTATCAGGGGTGGTGTGCACCTTCAATTGCTGTCCCCAGCCTATTGCTGAGATGCAGCTCTTATTTAAAGTTCCCCTTCCCTGTTGGGCATCATCAGGGCTTTGCTTTAGATTTGTGAACCCAGCCATGTGTGTTGGTCCAGCTAGCTGTGGTCAGCCTGTATTTCCTGCTAGTTCTGCCAGTAATTAGTCCTGTGATAGATGGTGTCTTTCTGTCTTTGTCCCTTTGTCCCTGGGCCTATCCTGTCTGTTTTTCCCTTCGTACCAATCTCCCTATCTCCCTGCCTTGTCTCTGGAATCCTTCTGTGCTTTGTACCTTTGAACCTAAAGATTGTGAGTTTCCTGTATCCTGAGTCTTGTGAATAAACCTCTGTTCATCTCTAGAAGCTGGAGTCCGGTGTATCTGTTGAGCGTTTACTACGCTGTGCTCATGCAATTGTGCTGTGTTCGCACTGTCCACCACCGGTCCACTCCTGCAGTGCTTGTGTCACTCAGCTGCAGTCCATGATTGTTGTGCTTGCACTGTCCTGTTATGCTCGCACTACCCAGCTCTGATCCTGTACGGCCTATGTCATCCAGCTCCAGTCCGCTCCTGTGGTGCTTGCACTATTTTGCTTGGATCGTTTCCAATCAGTGTCCATTGTCCTGAGCCTGATCACCGCTGACTCGTGCCTGGAACTATATCCCATGCCCAAAGTCTGATAACCGCTGACTGGTGCCTGGAGCCATGTCTGATGTCCTGAGGCTGATGACCACAGACTGTTGCCTGGAGCCATGTTCAACGAGCGGAGCCTGATGACTGCTGCCTGGTGCCTGGAGCCATATCCAATGTCTAGAGTATGATAACTTGTTCCTGGAACCATGTCCAATGTCTATAGTCCAATGACTGGTGCCTGGAGCCATGTCTGATGACTGATATCTAGAGTTGTGTCCGATGTCCGGTGTCCAAATGCCCTGCCTGTGCCTTGATGTTCCCTGCCTGGAGTTGGGCTTGATGTCCAAGCTCCAGATGTCCTGCATTTGTCCTAGATGTCAAGCCTGTGTGCACATGTCCAGTCTGAATTCCTGGTCATCCAGCCCATGTTCCGGACTCGGTCCCGTTCGTGTTCTTAGATAGTCTCCTCCTCCGTGTTCCTGAGGAGTCTCCAGCCTTGTATCCCAGTGACAGCTCTGCCTGAGTTTCCAGGATCTCACCAACCGGTGTCCTAAGCTGACCTGCTGGTGTTCCTGGACCTGTGCTCTTCTTGTTCCACCTCTGTTACGATGTCCGGCCTGTTTCCTGGTGTCCAACTAACTGCATACTGTTGCAGGTGATAGTAACGGACAAGATGGTGAGGTAACATGATAGCAGTGATGAGCAAAAGACAATCAGGGGAACTAGTCTGGGCGTCCCTAGATGACCCAATTCCCAGAAGTATCTCTAATGGTACCTTTACATGCCGCAACAGGATGGTGGCAACAACCGGGTGCTTCACGTGCACGAGCACGCACAAACGGTTACAAACGGTACCCGCACTGCCTTTACACGCCGCAACAAGGTGCGCTACAGTAGGTTACACCTATCTCTGGATACACCGCCGGGTGCCACAAGTTACTTTCTGTAGCTCACCTTACCTCATTTACACGCCGCTATAACAAGGTAATATGGGCGGAACAAAGGCAGCAGGGACAACACATAGGCGTGCCACAATTGTGGATTACGAGAATTCCGTACGCTGATAAGACAAAGCAATAACATCATGATTGGCCAGCCAGCACAGGAGGCAGACTAATACATGACGCTTGAGCAATTGTGTAGTCTGAGTAGTCAGCTCCTTAAATATGCCGCCCTATGCAGCGACTACCAATCGTAACGCAGGAGCTTCCTCCAATGATCGCTGAAGGGGGGCGGTTTCCCGGAGGCTGTGTCACGCCCCGGGGAGTTATCTAGGTGACGAATAAACCTTACCCTACCATCTTTACACGCCAATACAGGCCGCAACCATCGCCTTGAAATTAACCTGTTTTAGGGCACTGCTCTGAAACAGGTGCCTCAAGTGACAGGTGGCAACAACCGTGTTCACACACCGCTACAGCGGGTTGATTTGGCGGTGCAAGATACCTTTCTCTCATCTACCCGGTTGTTGCCACCATCCTGTTGCGGCGTGTAAAGGTACCATAAAGGTGAGAATGTCTGGGCCACGACCCTTGTTCTGCTCCTGACTAGCCCTAGGCTATAACCTCCTCACCTCTGTGGCACCCTTCATTACAGGAAGCCATAGGAACACCCAGTGCATGGAGCGATTTCCACATCAGGTGTCCATACACATACAACACCTTCCACTCCAGGCCTGTAGGGGGAGCTCCACTTGCTGCCTTAAGCAAGATCTCCTATAAATACTGGTGCTGGGGCTGAGTTAATCCATGCAGTACGGAGCAGTACTGTGAAGATAAATTGGTAGCGGAGCCACGCTAGGCCCGAACCAGAGGATTGTCTAGCCAGTGCAGGAACCCGAGAGTGAGGGTCCGAGGAAAGGTGAGAGACAGTTTGGGGGCAGAGGAGCCATACCGGTTCACCCCAGGAAGCAAACTGGACACCAGAGTCCGAGTCTGCTAAGGACCACTTAGCCAGCAGAAAACACTGGTTCACCGAGGAGACTACAGTCTCCTGGACCACCTCTATCAGCAACCTACACAAGAGCCAGGAACTGCAGGAGAGAGATAGCGGCATCCAAAAGAAGGTTCTTACTAACCACTATATGAGTGTGAGAGACACAGAGGAGGCCAGGCCAGGTTTTACACAGGTCAGGGTTTCATTGCAAGTAAGACAGAAACAAGGAGGCCTTACAAATCACTCACTGTGGAAATCCTGAAGTGCCTCCCGACCACCTGGAGTGTACCCGGGACAGTGCCAGTTTATCATCAAGTAAAGGTACGGAAAACTACTCCGAGTGTGTGTGGGTTCTTACAGCCCTGATCCTGTCCAATACAGAGACTGTAGAGACATCCCACCTGCAGAGCCACCTTCCTGTGCCAAAACTTATTCCCTCATCACTGCCTCGGGACCCCGTTTCCCCATACGAGGAGCAACGCTATCAAGCTGCCCATCCATCATCCCTGGAGGTCTGCAACAGCGCTGGTGCTATCACTATACACCGTAGATGGCGTCACGATCCATACCATTAATCCCCTTTACTTTCCAAAATCCCCCTTTTTAAGTGACCACCAGGGCACGGACCTCGGAATCGACCGCCCGTGACAATCCCCCATGTTCCCACAGCCTTGGGGTGGGTCACCTCCACCCAGGGACTGGGAAATCACAGCAGCTCCCAGAAAGATGGCCATTTTCACAAAGCTACACAGCAAGAAAGCTCCGGCAGAACGGCACTTGGTTTCAGCACAGCTCACAGTCTTTGCAAAGAGTAAATTCTATCAGCGACACCAGCTGATGAGTCATGGGACTACTTAAAGGATGGGGGAGTGGAGAACCACATCAGCTGATTGACTCAGCAACTAAAACTAGTACTGCAGAGCCACAGAAATTAATCCTTAATAGACTGAAGGAAATGAACTCCATTTAACTACTACATAGCAATACACAGAGACTGCAGAGCAGTCTACACATGACACATAGTTGGTGATTGATTAGCTTTCAAAAAGTACCATAACATGGTATATTGATAGAAATTTGGGGAAGTACCTCTACTGACATCTAGTAGGTGGATAAATCATCATCCCCTGACACTGGCCACTTCTGACCGCACCAGTGTCATTACACAAGCAAAGAACAGAGAGCGGCGAAGGTGAATTTTCTATGGGATCTTTAAGTGACCTTTAAATGGGTGTAGTCCTGATCTGGATGCCTCTGTAATCAAAGCAATGGAATACACGTGTGTTGGGGATATTGACCAAGTGGCCAATATATTATCTTATAAAGTGAAGATTTTGCATTATATGACTCTTTCACATATTATATGTTCTCGTAACCTCGTACATCTGTATTGCAAGCAGCATTTATGAGATCAACCCGACGCCTTCCATAAATGCCAATAAAGATGTGGTGTTTTGAAGCAGAATATGAACAGTTCTGAGCCCCTGGCTGACTTTTCGGAGAGGGAATAGATAGTCCTGGCTTCCTAAAGCTTACGTGGTTTACAATCGTCTCTACCTAATTAGTTCTCAAGGACAAACATGCTAAGCGCCAAAGGTCTGACACCAGTATGTGATCCAAATGCAGAAAATAAATAGAAGGACGCAATGTTCTCTTTTTTTTCTGAATCTTCTGTTCTTCATTCATTAAGTGGTCAGAAAACTAATTATAAGTCTAGAATAGGCAGCGGTACAAAGAGTCAATGTGTAATGCTCTGATTCAGCCACAACTCCAAACATAAGAATATAGGAATCCTGAATAAATACCATGACCACCTTTTAATGACCTAAAGTACTATAAATCTATACCTTTCAAAAAGAGTTAGTCTGGGATAAAAGTGTTTCTTTTTTTTTTAAAATAGACTCTCTTGTTCATTGGCCGCGTCTTTTATTGCTACTCTGTCTCATTCAGTTGCATAGAGATCAATCACAATATCAGACACAACCCATGAACAAGTGCGATGCTGTGTTCAGAAGAAAAGTTTTAATGAAACCAAAGTTGGGTCTTCCCATCTAAAGTCCCCGTTACATGGTACAATATCGTAAACGGTATCGCTCAAATGTCACGGGTTTGGAGTAGTTGAAATGACATCGTTAGGATGTTGTTTCGTGTTACACCGAGATTCGACTACGATAAATCGTTGAATCATTGACCGAGATTCGACTACGATAAATCGTTGAATCATTGATCGCAGATTTGAGAACATGTTCTAAAATCAAACGATCCATGATCAGCCAACCTGCTGCATCGTTCAGTGTGACACCGCGATAATGATGTCATTCACGGCTTTGTCCATTCACATCAGTGAACAAGTATCGTTCTTTGGGTTGTGTGAACGGTAGCTGCTCGGCACATCGTTGGTGTGTTGTTGACGATATCTAGACGTGTGACAGCTCACCAATGATGTCGAAACGATGTCCTAACGACCGCGCTCCCGTGAGATCGTTAGTGATATTGTTACAACACTGAAGCGTGTAACGGTACCTCAAGGCTGGTTTCACACTACCGGTTTGTACAATCTGGGTGAATGTGGGTAAAACCTGCATCCCCCTGGAATCCCCCGGAATTGTAAAACCTGATGCAACTGGATGCTCCCACATTGATATTATTACTGATTTGGCCGACAGATGCGGCGTAATACCAATAGCATGCAGTTGCATCAGGCTGTATACCTTGTTTTGACGGTTGCGGTGAAAAATGACATGCCCCTAGTAGACGTGTCATTTGAAACTGACTTCTGGGCATGCTTAGTCAAAAAACCCAGATACGGTGTTCCAAAAAGCTCCATTTTAATGCAACTCAGATAGCGACGGATCCAGGTGATTCCGGGTTTTAACCGAGCACCAAAAACGCAAGATTTAGCGTTTTTGGTATCGGCTGAAAATGTATACGTCGATGGAGCAGAAAACGGATGCAGGTGCATCTGCTTTCATCTAGATTCACTTGGATTCGAAAAACCGGTAGTGTGAAACCCGTCTTAATATTTAGTTTAGTCCTCTATGAGGATGAGGGTTCTAGTCAGCACCATAGAGGCCAATTGCTGAAGGAAGACCCCACTCCGGACACAGGAAGAGGGTGCACTAGACCAAAAATAACCATTTAATCACAGCAAGGTTGTTATGGTGTGACAGATGAGAGCTGAGTGAGTATCTACTGTATGTATATTTATCTCTTTTTTTTCTCCCATTTCAGGCCATACATATTCCAGAAAAATGGCAACCAGTTGGTCATCATTTTTCTAGATTCACAAAGGAAGAATTACAAAAAAATTACATTTCAACATTTTTCAGATTTCAAGTTTTTGCAAAATTCATAGCGATGTCAATCTTCCTTTCATATTTGCTCATCTCTTTTCACCAATCTATAATAATTAGGGCATGTGTACAGGTGGATTCTTTCTGGAACCTACCTGAAAAATTACAGCTCTGTGCACATGTTCATTATGTTTTTCTACTTCTTTTAGCGATTTCAGGGTTTGGAAACCATTAAGCGATTTAATAGACATACCATGTACATTCTACAGGGGACATCCACCAGACAGCCACAGTTTAAATGATAAGAAAAAAAGACACCGACCCCCCTAAAAGTGCCGCACATGACCGCAAGTGCCATAGAGAATGAATGGGGCTTGATGCAAGTCGGCCATTACGCGACCGATGCAGCGAAATCTGCCGGATCTGCCGCGATTGTAAATTACCGCTGATGTGAGTAGTGGAAAAATCTATATTTCCTAGATACATATTTTGCCCATGAATTCAGCAAGAGAGATCAGTCCAGGAGGAGAGAGAAGTGGATTTCTATAATAATATAATATTTAATACGTAAATCTCCATATACCCTCAGGGACACCTTACACTCTCATAAGAGAGGGAGCCCTGGAAGCAACTCAAGACAGTTCAAATACAAAGACCAAGGAGTATACACTGAATAAATACATTTAACTTGAATTGGAAGCTCTGGTGAGGGAGGTGGTGCAGATGCCTGTCACCACATGTCTAACCAGCACTGTAAAAAGCTACAATCTCTTATGGTACCTTTACACGCCGCGACGGCAGGCTGGATACAGCCCGCTACAGGCTACAAATGTAGTTTGTAGCGTCAATGTAGCCCGTCGTAGCGGCGTCTGAAGACGCGACGCTACAGCCGGTGACAGATACATCTGTTTATGGGCTCTGCTCGAAAACAGATGGCTATATCGCCGATGGTAGCGAGCTGTATCGGCGTGTAAAGAAGCAACGGAAGGGAACTCCGGACACCCTGCGCTGTAGCTGCAATGTAGCTAAGGCGTGACCCAGGCTCCGGGATACCCCGCCCCATCACCGATCATTGGAGGAAGCTCCTGCATGACGATTGGTAGTCGCTGCCTAGGGCGGCATATTTAAGGAGCTGACCAGTCACACTACACAATCGCTCGAGCGTGCTGTATTTCTCAGCCTCCTGCGCTGGCTGCCCAATCAGGATGTTATTGCTTAGTCCTATCAGCGTACGGACGGCTCGTAATCCAAGATCGTGGCACGCCTATGTGCT
>JARQOC010000005.1:538546635-538617908 GCA_033576535.1 Allobates femoralis
CGCACGAGTCCAATGCAAACAATGGCAATCCTAGTTTTGTCAGCGTTTCAGACAAAACTAGGATTGATATTGATTTGCATTAGACTCGCGAGTAATCACTGGGAAACTCGCCGAGTACCGAGTCCTGCGAGTCCCTTACTACTCGCCGAGTAACGAGTCCTAGCGAGTAGATTCGCCCATCCCTAAGTACCACAGCACCAATTTATGGATTAAAACAGACCTTTATTCAGCCTCCAGATCCCACACTACGCGTTTCGACGGTGCCAAGCTGTCTTCATCAGGTGTAATGGAGGTAATTTTACTAACAAAGCTTTCAAAAAAGGGGCGGCCTTACAATTGATTGATATTTTTAATAAACTTATAGGAGTTGATTTGGAAAGGCACACACCTGTCTATATAAGATCTCACAGCTCACAGTGCATGTCAGACCAAATGAGAATCATGAGGTCAAAGGAACTGCCCAAGTACCTCAGAGACAGAAATGTGGCAAGGCACAGATCTGGCCAAGGTTACAAAATAATTTCTGCAGTACTCAAGGTTCCTAAGAGCAAAGTGGCCTCCATAATCCTTAAATGAAAGAGGTTTGGGACCACCAGACGTCTTCCTAGACCTGGCCGTCCAGCCAAACTGAGCAATCGTGGGAGAAGAGCCTTGGTGAGAGAGGTAAAGGAGAACCCCAAGATCACTGTGGCTGAGCTCCAGAGATGCAGTAGGGAGATGGGAGAAAGTTCCACAAAGTCAACTATCACTGCAGCCCTCCACCAGTTGGGCCTTTAAGGCAGAGTGGTCTGACAGAAGCCTCTCCCCAATGCAAGACATATGAAAGCCCGCATAGAATTAGCAAAAAAAAAAAAAACACATGAAGGACTTCCAGACTATGAGAAATAAGATTATTTTGTCTGACGAGAACGTTTTGGTGATAATTCTAAGCAGCACGTGTGGAGAAAACCAGGCACTGCTCATTACCTGCTCAATACAATCCCAACACTGAAACATGGTTGCAGCATCATGCTATGGAAGTGTTTTTCACCTACAGGGACAGGATGACTGGTTGTGACACTACCACCAGGGCCATGGGGTACTCGGAACTGGGTCGGGCAGTTCTCTGGGAAGGTCGCTGGGTTTTGACCCGGCTCCGTGGCACTGGCTGTGCCATAAATGGGGGGCTATTTATATGGAATTTTGGTTGTGACGCCACCAGTGGCATTCGGCTAGGAATAGCCGACGCTGCAGTTCAGATCCACTGGGGCAGTTTGTAGCACCTTACCCGAGGGTGGGGTACCACATCTCTGGCTGAGGTGCAGTACCTCTGTGGTGACTGGACCCTCAGGGGCACCACAGTTTCAATTGAAGGAAATATGAACACAGTCAAGTACAGAGATATCCTGGATGAGAAACTATTCCAGGGTGCTCTGGACCTCAGACTTGGCTAAAGGTTCACCTTCCAACAAGACAACGACCCTAAGCACACAGCTAAAAAAACAAAAGAATGGCTTCAGAACAACTTTGTGACCATTCTTGACTGGCCCAGCCAGAGCCCTGACCTATACCCAATTGAGCATCTCTGGAGAGACCTGAAAATGGCTGTCCACCAACGTTCACTGTTATGATCCGGTGACCTTGGAGCCGCATAAATATAATTCACAGGAGAAGTGGTGCCTGTACTGACCGCAGTTCCTGATCTAATCCCGCAACTAGAAGTAGCTGTGGGATGTGACTAACCATACCCTAGACACTTCAACACGGCCGGGGAACTAGCTACCCCTAAAGAGGGAAACAGGAATTCTATCTTGACTGAGAGCAGAACCCCAAAAGGATAGAAAGCCCCCTACAAATATTGACTGTGAGTAAGAGGAAAAGACACACTCAGACAGAAAACAGAATTAAGCAAAGATGAGGCCACTTCTAGCTAGATAGATAAAGACAGGACAGGATACTATTGCAGTCAGTATAAAATCCTTTCAAAAATATCCACAGCAGATAATACAAAAATACCCCTGAGTCTACTCAAGACTCGGCGCCCTCTATATCTGCATACCTCCTGTGAATCCTACTATGCTCAATATATACTGACACAAAAAGCTGAACAAGCCAATAACAAATGAATAGCACAAAAATCCTAGGAAGAAAACTTCCTAACAGAGAGCAAGTTAGCACAGCATGCACTCTGGGCAGAAATAGACCATTTCAGAAAACAGGCACACAGCATGTGTGCCACAAGAAGACTAAACCATACACTTAGTTTGGAAGTCTTGCAGTAGGGCATGAAGAGACCAGGCAGAGGTGAAACACCTCCAGGACAATTGACAACTGGCAAGGACTGAGGAAGTTCTGCAAACTTAAATACCCCAGTCAGAATTGTAATTATCCAAATCACCTGACCAAGAGTGCAAAACAGGATCAACTGCATTACCAGCCACAACCACATCTAACCTGATGGAACTGGAGAGGATCTGCAAGGAAGAATGACAGAGAATCCCCAAATCATGGTGTGAAAACTTTGTGTCATCATTCCCAAGAAAACTCATGGCTGTACTAACTCAAAAGGTACTTCTACTCAATGCTGAGCAAAGGGTTGGAATATTTATGACCATGTGATATTTCAGGTTTTCTTTTTTTATGAAATTTGCAAACATTTAACTTTTTTTTGCAGTCAAGATGTGGTGCAGAGTGTACATTAATGAGAAAAAAATTAACTTTTTTGAATTTACCAAATGGCTGCAATGAAACAAAGAGTGTAAAATTTAAAGAGGTCTGAACACTTTCCGTACTCACTGTATGTTCTGGCAATAAGCTACACAACAAATATGGAATCACATAACAGAGTAAAATAGTAATAAAAATGACATAGTAGTAAAAGTTATGATGATAAGGTGATTTACATACTGCAGTCAGCTTCATCTGAAGAGTCCTCACAATCAGGCTTGTAGTCACAGACTAGGTGGGATTCAATACATTTTTGGCTTTTGCATATAAAATCTGTGTCTTTAGGGCATTTTCCAGGCTCCTCTCCAACTGCAACCAACAAGACATTAAAATCAATACTCAGCCGAATCAATGTATGCTCCATTTCATTTGTTGATTTAAGTTTAGTAACATGCTGTTTCTATTAACATTATTTCATCTCTTGACCATTATCTGAACCGGTTTTAGTAGTTTGCTTTGCTGCTTCTTTTTAAGAGTTAAAGGAGAAGTAAATGGAGAGTCAGCTTATGAAATGAGAGAGAGTATCTAAGGGCCCATACTGTACATCATTTATAAGTATGTAAGTGTGGCGCCCCACTGGTCTGGCTGCCACCGGGAGTACTCCACTCCTCCATTAGCGGGAGTGTAGTGCTCCTGTTCTCTGAACTGGGACGGTGAAGTTGAGACTTGACACCGCAACACACACATGTAGGACCCCGGGCAGGGTTGTGGACTCAGTCGTGGGCCATTAGTACCTGGAAGCAGGCCCAGCGAAAGAAGTTGGCGCAAAGAAACCAGGTGCCCGAATTTCCAGCACTGCTGGTGGAGAAGCCAGTAGTTGAACCACGTTGTACCACAGACTTGGCTACCCCGGTGAAGACAGACGAGCCACCAGTAGCTGCCCCGGAGCTGCATGACCCGTCACCGAAGATTGCGAGCAACGCTGAGAAGCCGGAGGGAGAGTTGGACCCGGCAGAGGCTCCAGAGGCTTAGTGCGGGAAGGCACACTGAGCACCCCCTAAGAGTGCAAAAGGGGGGTGCTCCAGGCTGGAGAAACAACCGTCCAGAGAGAATTTACCAACAGTAGCTACTGGGAGCGGAGGCAAGCAGTGGAAGAAGAAGAGCGGCGGCAGCGTCAAGACCGTTGGAGGCAGCAGGAGGAAGTAAACCTAGAGGAAAAAGATCAAGTACGGAAAGGACCTTCGCCAAATCCGGTGGAACGGCGCTGCGGGGTTGTTGTGGACTTCCACCTCTGGAATAGATGGGGGTTCATAAAAGAGTACAGCTTGGAGAAGGAAATGTTCATCAGCCAATGAGATGTGAAGTCGTATCTCCCGAAAGGACACCCTGTTCAGGATCTTCATCCTGGAGAGAAGGTCGGGTGCACCCGGCACATGGGACGCCAAGGCTGGTTTGTGTTTAGAGTGTACAAGATCTTACTGTTAAAGTGTGCGGATCTGGCTGAACTTTTGGGTGGAGAGGACGGTTTGAAGGCAAGCAAACCTCACCCATAAAGTAAGATCTGGAAAGTCAGTCAGCAGTACTGTAGATAGTAGCTGTAGATAGTAGTTTAATGCCTTGTAAATATCATGTATAAATGTATAGTTGGATAGATACCGGGAATTGAGAATTGTTTATATTGTAAATAGTTTGCCTGTCGGCATCACTGCGCAAATTTGACGGTGGGGAGATACCAGCCTGGCAGAGGGTGCAGCACCTGGACAAAGAACTGTGTTGAGCCCCGGCAGTTGGGCTAATGTGTACTGCAACCCGCAGGTCTGGGAACTTTGTGTTTTATTTATGTTTTTTAAGTCGTATTTTTGTTTTTCATAATTTTCTACTCAGGACTCGAATTAATAATGTATAATTTGTGCCTGATTGTTGAAACGTTCAAGTGTATGCCTCCTGAAAGGGAAGAAAAGCCAGTGTATGTTTAATTGTTCTTGTTTAAAAGAAAAATGTGTGTCCGTGCCTTGTTAAAGGTCGCTCGAGGACAAGCCTATCTTAACCAAGGGGAAATCTGAGAGAGAGAGAGTGAGAGAGAGGAACACCTAGGGGTCTCGACGACACTGTCCCAGTTCTTGAGAAATAGCTGGACCGGAGAGTGGCAGAGAAAAGCACATGGCGGCCTACCGGCTACAGGGGCCGCCTGAACTAACGAGGTGCTGATGATCCGATGAACACCGGCCAAGAATGAACTGAATTCACTACCCACTGCCCTGGGGACCCTGTTCCACCCGCAGGGATTGAAACCATCCAAGCAGCCGGTCATCATCCCCAAATGTTCTGCAGCAGCAGCTGGTGTTAATATATTTTGCTTTTATAGATCGGCAGGCTTTCATTTGAAGTTTAGAGGTGGTTGATGTTAATGACAAATTCCCTTTAGCCTCATCATAAATTAAATATATTTTTTTCTCCAACTCTAGATTTAGCAGAAAATTAAAGGGGAACTCTGGGAAGAGAAAACATTTTTGTATTGTCTCTTCCCTCCTACATGATGAAGCACAGCTGGACACTACAGTTCTAGGATCTCTAGATCACTTATAAATCAATAAAATCATACATGCTTCTTAGCACTCACCGGGACAACAGGTCACATGGGAGATTTCAGTTACAGGTTGTTGCTGAGAGCAGGGATGTGTGGTGGGGGCAAGGCCGCAGGGGCTCCATGATGATCCTACATTCCAGCTCCCTCATACTTCTTGCTAGTATAATGAACAGGTGGGCCATCGGCCCCATTCTGTCACTACATGCCAGCCCACACTCTACATGCCTGCTTTATGTATTGCTGTACTCTCCTGAGCTAACAGTGGCAGCTGCATAAGCATATACACTGTCACTGAGCTCAGGAGAGTCATACATATAGCATACATATAGAGTGTGGGTGGCAAATAGTGAGAGCATGGGGCTGGCGGCCACGCAACCTGTTCATTACACTAGCAAGAAATATGAAGGGGCTGGAATGTAGGATGATCAAGGAGCCCCCAGTGGCGAAGTCCCCTCCACACTCCCTGTTCATTATACTACCTAGGAGTATGAGGGAGCTGGAATGTAGGATGATCAAGGAGCCCCCGGTGGCCACATTCCCGTCACACCCCCTGCTCTCAGCAGCAGCATGAGGCTGAACCTGCTCTGTGATGCATTGTCTCCTGAGGGAGGGGTGAGAGCTGAGGAGCAGATATGATTTAATTGACTTATTAGCACTCTATAGACCCTAGAACTGTACTGGACAGGTCTGCATCATGTAGGAGGGCAGAGACAATACAAAAAATATTCTCTCCCAAGAGTTCCCCTTTAAGGAGGTTAACATAAACTTGATTATTTTCTAAGCAAGACTGCATTTAGGATAACAGAAGTAAGCTGTAAGCTAGATGAGAGGATGGGGAGTATTTCTGCATTAAAAAAATCTAAAAATTAATAATGGGGTGACATCACATGGATGTAGCTATAGGGGGTGCAGAGGTATTAATCTAACCTGGTTCCTGAGATGCTTGAAGGCCCCACGACCACTTGTGTATAATAAATAGCACCTGGTGGGTTGGGGTCCCTGGAGCTTCAGATTACACTTCTGTACCCTCAGATTTATTTTCAGTGTATATATAGATTTAAAGGCTGCACACATTGCCCCCTCAGTGACACATGGTATACATAAATGTTTTCGGCAGGGTATAATAGCTCAATATTTAGTGCATCAGTCAGCGATATAAGTCTCATTGGTTTTCAGTTACAGAACAAGGTCAGGAGAAAATCAAGACTCGAGGAAGCTACAAGGTGTCTTCTATCAGTTCATCAGATTCAGGACAAGACAGTTTCATCTATTTACCCAGAAGTCCAAAACCTGAAGGTGAATTGGAATGAACATTGCAGGGTCATTTGCCCAATGATAGGCTCATTACTTCAGTGACCTCTTAAGTGCGTTTCAAAGTCAAACTCTCTACTGTTCTGTTGTTCTCTACATTTCTCGAAAGTATTTCTGTAAAGGACATTAAAAGTTTTGTGCAACTCAAAGGAAAAGTACAGAGTTTATCGCAAGGAAAAGTGCAATGCACAACACTCAGTACGGTCTTTATTTAATACTATGAGATGCTTTTATGTTTTTACAATTTTTCTAACCAGGCTTAGGGATTGGTTTAGGGTTAAGCTTAGAATTTGAGTTAGGCGGGACAGATTTAAAGAGATTGTCCAGTCTAAATCCACATTCTGCAGTCATTCTATGTCTCTTTGTTACTGTAGACTTGTGAATTCTCACATCACATGCCCGGTGCACTGTGAGGATTCTCCAGTGTCAAGGCCGGGAACGTCGGTGACGTGGCCATAGGTATTCAATATATCGAGGTGCCAGCATCTTGAGGGCCAGGTAGTCAGGCTCTAGTCCAAGGGCAACAACAAGCTGAACTTTTTAATCGAGGAGCCGGTTGGCGATTGTGCTACCATGAGCCCGGGACTGCTGGGACACACAGCAGTCCCAGACCCGCGGTAGCACCACCCCCAGACAGCTCTCCGATTGAAAATTACAGTTTATTGTTTCCCTTGGTGAGCACAAAGAGTCAATCACTTCCAATAAAAGTTATTTACTTAGGCTAGGGTCACACTGAGCGCTGAACCTGCGGCAGCCAGATTCCGTTACAGCAGAGCTCAGTCTGCTGTAACCGCCAGCGGTAACGTCGGGAACTTCGAGCGAATGCTGCCCTTAGTTACCCGATGTGTACCATAGTTACTGGCCACACACAAAGCTGCCTGGGCTGCGGTAATCCTGAGCGCAGAGAAAAACGTTGCCTGTAGGCTGAGCTCTGCTGTAATGGAATCCGGCTGCCGCAGGTGCAGCGCTCAGTGTGACCCCAGCCTTAAACAGTTTTGTGTAACATGGGCACATTTCTTGAATGTTACGGTTTTGGGGATATTTAGTTTTTCTCCTTAGAGCGGACTCTGCTCCAGTACCACCAGGCTTGTTTCTTCTACCATAAGAATACTGACTCCTTGTTGCGTTCTCCGTAGGTCTTCGTTGGTTTTAAAACCAAAATTCACATATGGATCCACTCCTAAAGATGGCTGGAACCATACATAGGGACAACGTTCCTCTGCCTCCAGTGCCAAATCCACCCGCTTAACAGGGGCCATTCTAGCCTCCATCGTGTGTGCAATGAGAGAATCAGAAGGAATGGCCAAATAAATACACCTGGCTGTGTTCCCACTTGGATATCCTCCAAAACTGCCTATAAGGAGTGGATGAGAAATCCACACTGCTATGTGATGAAATATGTCAAACCACCTATGATTTACATATATATTTTTCAGCCCTTTGTTTCATCATACAGCAGCATGAATCTCTCATCCACCCTTATATCCAGTTTTCTGCATTCTTAATTACCGTGCGGCACATGGATTTCTGCAGCAGTGGTTCTATGTAAGTATAACTGGTTGTGAGTCACAACTCGACTAGGTGAGCGAAGCAATAATTCATTTTATTGTTTGTTACCAGGATAAGACCCTATTTGCACTTAAACTTTATTCACAGCTTACAAGGATATCCTGGTATCGTATTATCTTACTGATTATATCGTGTGAACCCCCTTTTATAGACTAAGTCCCACCCACTAAGAGCATCAATCATTATTATTAATAACTCAGTAACAACAGGGAGCAGTCCTCACCCTGGGCACTAGAGAGCCATAAATACATGGTTACCACAACAAACATTGCATAACTCTACAGCTATTACAACCATATATTACATACTTGCAGCCATGTGACCGCTGTTCCCGACAAGTCTGCAGTCACATACAGAGACACATAGAGTGACCACAGATTGAGGATTTAGACCAGACAACCCTTACAATGTTAAGGCTAGGTTTAGGCTTAGAGATAGGGAGGCACTGACCTAGGTATAATTTTAGGGATATGTTCAGGCTTAGCGCTAAGGTTAAGAATAGAGGTAAGTTAGTAAAAGTTACAAGAATATCACAATGTAAAACTTTTTATTTGTAAAATTTCAGCAAAAAGCAGAATACAACTAGGAAACAGAAATTACATAATAATTTCCCACAAAATCACAATATGGGTGATAAAGGGGTTCAATGCTAAACTGGTGTGTGGAAATTCTGGAATGCTACTGGTCATAAAATGGGGATTGGGGGGGGGGAAGTGCAGAAAAATGACCTTCCCCAGACACTGGCGACCCCAGCTACGTGTGACTAGTATTCCAGTTCATCTCCATTGAAGTGACTGGAACTGAGCTGTAATATGACACACAACCTGGATACATTTTACTCAGATCCTGATTCTGGTGATGCATCTCTTACTAGGCTGCTTGCTGAAGTTTTGATAAAATCTCTGTTTTATCTGCTGCAGATCTACCAATTCTCTGAATAGCCCCGCCCACATCACTAATTATCAGCTTCCTGTGTACATTGTGCATAGGCAGAAAACAGTGAGGATATACAGAGGACTCTCTGGCAACAAGATTAGTAGTTGTCTACTGATAATGTCCTGCAGTTATCAATATAAAAATGATTTTGTAAAAACAGCAACAAGCTTCCCAGTTAGGCCCACCTATCAGTTTTGTTCTGAACCCAAAAATACATCTCCTAGCAGGAAAAACGCTGCAGAAAATATGCTGTGGTTTTAGCAATTTAGGTGTGATTTTCTGTGAATTTTTTCCCATGTGATTCTATCATAGAGGCCAGATGTGGGGAACGCCAGGCCTCGAGGGCTGAGAACTGTGCAGGTTTTGAGGATTTCCTTAGTATTGCATAGGTGATAATACCAACCTCTATGCAATCCTGAAAACATGACATGTTGGTGACCCTAAAGGCCTTAAGTTCCCCACCCCTGAAATAGGCTATAAGAAAAATGCACAAAGAATGAGCAGGTTGATTCTTTTTTTCTGCACTAAAACCTGCAGGTGAAAAAACCTGAAGATGGGCCCAGCACTTCAGAAAACCCATAGACTTTGCTGGGATGAGTTTTTAGTTGAAGAATTGATTAAAAACTGAAAGTAAAAATGTGGCGCTCCAACGGGTAGGCCGCCACCAGAGGTACTGCACTCTTCCATTAGAAGGAGAGAAGTGCCTCTGCTTTCCAGGTGCTGGGATGGTGCAGTTGAGCTTCACACGCACACACACAACACTTAGGGACCCCAAAATGGCGGGTGGATCCAGAGCGAGGACCCAAGCGTAGCTGGGAAGGAAAAGTGTAGGAGAAGCCAAAAGGAGAGACAAGGAAAGACAGAGAGACGAGAAGGAGGAGGAGGGGTTGACTCCCGCGAGCTGGAGCACTGTCACGCTCACCCTGGGAGGGAACGACCGACGGGTGTGGAAGAAGAACAGAGCCCATAGGGTAAGAGGTGAGAAGTAAACCCCCGTATTTGTCAAGGGTACAGAGGGGATGGTGGATGACACAGGGACCCGGCCATGAACACGGTGAGGAAGCTGTATGCCCAAACCGTTGAACCGGAGGCCCCAAGTTCCTAATGGGGGCTGTAGCTGAACACCCAGCACACCTTGGAGAAGGAACAAAAGCTAAAAGCAACAAAAACAACAGTACACTGCAGTAAAAATATTAAATGCGAGTGCAGTATAAAAATTAATGTAACAAATACAGGGTACTTAGTCCATCCGTTTTTTTGAAGTTAGTGACGTGGCTTGAAATAACTTTTTTTGCGCAAAAAAACGGATGGACTAAGTACCCTGTATTTGTTACATTAATTTTTATACTGCACTCGCATTTAATATTTTTACTGCAGTGTACTGTTGTTTTTGTTGCATTTAGCTTTTGTTCCAATATGTTGGCGGTGTGAACATGTTCTTACAGACTTGTTCGCTGTGTGCAGGACCCAACTGTTTTAATTACCTTGGAGAAGGCAGTTGAACTAGTGAGCAGTGCCTGGGAGGGATACAACTAAGCACCCATCCGTAGCTGTCGGTACCTAAGCTCTGTGTGCGGAGGTGCTGAGAGCCTGGGGGGCAGAGTGGTGTCCCACTCGCCCCAGAAGAGAAACTAACTTATAGCGCTGAGGTACCACCAACAGATGCTCGACTGCACTGTCCCAATTCTGGAGACAATGCTGAGGTTGACAAGGGAAGCACCTGGCGGCCATGCTGAAACTACTGAGTAAAATAACTGAACTCCAGCTATGGTGTGTGAGACTTTCTTTAGTGGTGACCACCGGCCACAGAGGCCGCACAAGACACCGGGGTGCTGATAACCTAGTGAACATCTGCCAAGGCATGAACTGAACCCTCCTTCTGGCTGCCCTGGGGACCGTGGGGAGCAAAACCATCCAAGCTGGCAGTCATCACCCCCAGAGGTTCTGAAGCCATCCTGGCCGCATACCGTAGGTGGCATCATGAATTGCCCTTTTTCTTTATTCCCCTGTCATCTGAACTTTTAATTGACACCGCCAGGGTCACGGAGGTGGGTGGCCACCTTGACATCCCCCAAAAAGAACCGTAAGAGCTGGCCCAGTAATGAGTACCCCCGGCCCTGGAGTGGGCATGTCGAAAACGAATAAAAAAATGCACCTAAAATGCTAGGTGCCCACATAGCCTAAGTCACATATCACTGGAATCCGGGTTTCTGTTTTTACATTATGCTGATCACAGATTAGCTAAAAAACCCTGGTGACAGATTATGATCCTTGTAATATATTATGCTCCTGGTAATACAGTTATGTTCCTGTTAAAGGGAACCAACCACCAGGATTTAGCCACATATAAATGAGTGCAGCAGGTGATTGATGTGTGGAGCATGACATCACTATTTGGGATTTTCTTTATTCCTCTCCTGTGGGTTTGTCTTTCTGCTGTTAGCCAAAGCCCCTCCATCTCATCCAGACTCATCGAGGGTGGAGTGGGTTTGGTTTACAGCAGACTGCCAAGCCCACAGGGGAAGAAATCACTGATCTCAGGGAACACTGCGGGCAGCAGGCTAAAGCGCTCAACACAGTTAATTCCTAAGCGCATTGCCCCCTGGGAATTATAAATATGCAAATAAAGTCTGTGGAGCCTCGTTTAGGAGTCTCAACAAAGGACTAGCCAGATATCCCTCCAGGGAAGGACCTAGCCAAGGGGTGGCTGTTTGAGGAGACCACCATAACCACCATATTAAGTGGCCCAATATCCAGCTCTTTACGAGCCAGAATCCTACTCCACACTGATGAGGGCAACATCTGTCAATGGATGGATACCTGGCCTTGGTATTCCGTTGTCATATCTTTAAGGATCTTTAATCCTGTGTTGAGGCTCTACAGACTTTATAAGCCCACAGGGGAGGAATACCAAAAAAAAACCAATTAGTGATGTCATGCTGCACACATCAATCACCTGCTGTACTGATTTACAGGTGGGTGAATCCTGGTGGTTGGTTCCCTTTAAATCATTTGGTAAGCCAACCCCCAGCAGAATTTTTAGTTCGAAAATCTACATATGAAATGCCCTGAGTATGAAAATATCAGGAATAGGAAAATGAATATTATTTCCAATCACTTATTTGACAAGTCCAGTAGTGATTCTTATATACAGTATATCCGCACTTTTCCTAGAATTCCTGTGTTCGCTCTTCTCCGGTATCACCGTTCATCATCGCCCTGATCATTCCCATTTGTTGTGCTTCATCTTGATGAATTGTTATCTGGCTTCTTGCGTTATCTCTTCCCTGAAGCTTCTGTCACATCATTTCTAATGGTGCTATTCCCAGCATGTCTCTCTGTCCTATTAGATCTGTGCCCCTATAGATTGCATTATTACCACCTTTCCTGGTATTATACACCAGCACTAGTGATGGGCGAATCCTAAATTACTCGGAATCGCTTGACTCTAGCGAGTCCGAGCCCAGGACTCGCTACTCGTTACGAGTCTAGCGAGTCCAATGTTAATGAATGGGGAAGCGAGTAATAGCGAGTAGTGTGAGATTTACAACTCGCAGATGTGTCTCGGAAGCTTCAGCCTGAAGCAATCCTAGTTTTGTCATTTATTTGCATTGCTCGTTTACTTTGTAAGTAATCGCTGACTCGCACAGATAAGAGTCCTGTCTCCTCTGTGCTGGCTGCCAGCTCCAGGGTCCTAGAGCCTGCCTGCTGCCTGATGTAGTAGTGCTGAGATTGTTCTCAGTCTGCTCATTCCCTGTGTACAGACATGAATGTCTGTGCACAGAGATGATGTAGCAGAGCTGAGATTGTTCTCAGTCTGCTCATTCCCTGTGCATAGAGATCTATATCTATACACAGGGGATGTAGCAGAGAGGACATCGCGTTTTGGACTGCGTCGGACGGAAGAGGATTTTTTTAATTAAAGATGGAGTCCCTAATGGCTTTTTTTTTTATTTCTAATAAAAAATTTTCTTTGTGTTGTGTTTTTTTTAAAACAATTTAATAGAAATTCATGGCGGTCATGTCTAATATTGGCGTGACCACCATAAATTTCGGGCTTAGGGCCAGCTGATAATACAAAGCTGGCCCTAACCCCTTCATTACCCAGCGTGCCACCGCTACCAGGGCCGCTGGAAGAGCGGGGTTCAGCGTCAGAGGATGGCGCTTCAATGAACGCGCCATCTTCTGGGGCGGCTGCGGGCTGCAATTTGCAGCGGGGGGTGCCCAGAAAGCTTGGGCATCCCTGCGCTGCGGATTCCAGCCCCCAGCTGCTTAGCTGTACCTGGCTAGACATAGAAATTGCGCGGAGCCCCACGCATTTTTTTAAAATTATTTCATGAAATTCTGAGATTCTGACTCTGAGACTCTGACTCTGAAATTCATTAAATAATTTTAAAAAAATGCGTGGGGCTCCGCGCAATTTCTATGTCTAGCCAGGTACAGCTAAGCAGCTGAGGGCTGGAATCCGCAGCGCAGGGATGCCCAAGCTTTCTGGGCACCCCCCGCTGCAAATTGCAGCCCGCAGCCGCCCCAGAAGATGGCGCGTTCATTGAAGCGCCATCCTCTGGCGCTGAACCCCGCTCTTCCAGCGGCCCTGGTGGCGGTAGCACGCTGGGTAATAAAGGGGTTAATACCAGCTTTGTTATACAAGCTGGTATTAAGCCCGAGATTCTTAATGTCAGGCCACGTTTGACCCAGCCACTAAGAATCTCCAATAAAGGGTTAAAAAAACACAGAGAAAATCTTTTATTTGAAATAAAAAAAAAAAAGCCATTAGGGACTCCATCTTTAATTAAAAAAATCCTCTTCCGTCCGACGTAGTCCAAAACGCGATGTCCTCTCTGCTACATGCACAGGGAATGAGCAGACTGAGAACAATCTCAGCACTGCTACATCATGTCTGTGAGCAGGCAGGTTCTAGGACCCTGGAGCTGCACAGAGAAGACAGCTGGACTCGGCTCGCAAAGAAACAGCAGTTACTTGGCGAGTCTCCCTGCTATCACTGGCACAGTAGCCAGTGATGACTCGCACGAGTCCAATGCAAACAATGGCAATCCTAGTTTTGTCAGCGTTTCTGACAAAACTAGGATTGATATTGATTTGCATTGGACTCGTGCGAGTCATCACTGGGAAACTCGCCGAGTACCGAGTCCTGCGAGTCCCTTACTACTCGCCGAGTAACGAGTCCTAGCGAGTAGATTCGCCCATCCCTAACCAGCACCAATTAACACCAGGAAGAACGGACGGGCCATGGTGTTGCCGTGTCCGGTGATGTAGGACGTAACGTCGCTGTGTCATGATCTTATCCTTGTTATAATTCTATTTTTGGCAATATAATAGGAAAGATACAGTTGACATTAACCCCTTCATACACAGCCATGTCTGGCAGTGACATTTTTTTTTCACCTCTACTTTCCAAAAGCTATTACTCTTTTGTCGACACAGCTGTATTTATACAGGATAAGTTGTATTTTTACTATATTTATTTAATGTATGGTAACAATACAATTTTTTGTCATGTAGCCAGGGGTGTTACTACAATAGGTGCAGGGGTTGCAATCGCACCCTGCCCTAGAGCCTAGGGGGCCCCAAAAGTCCCTTTGGCCTATAGAAAAAGACTATTGCTATTAAAGATTTGCAATAATTGGGGGCCCCGTTGGAGCTTTTGCATCCGGGGCCCATGAGCTTCAAGTTACACCACTGCATGTAGTGTTTGATTTTTATTTGATAAATATGTAGTCTGAAGTGAGGGAATAAAAACAGCAATTTTGGATATATTTTTTGTTGTTCTTTTATGGTTGTCTCAAAACTTTAATAGTACAATAACATTTTTGTGCACATTTTTTTTTTAATCATATTTTTACGTTACTGTCAAGTACCTGCTTCTCAGCATGTGACGTGGAGTGCACCTGCAAGGGTTAATTTATCTCCTCTCACTCAATCCAACACACAACCTCTGTTCTAGGCTATAAAGTGAGCAAAAATCACACCCCGACACAGTCCACACACCCCAGCGACACAACATGCTGCCACCACTCATCAAACACACAGGGTGATGAGTCCCCAAAATACTACTGTCTGACAATCAACAGGGTCGCACACTCCCTGTAAGGCTATGGATTCTTTAGAGCATACAAGAGTCAAACTTATTAACTGCTTCACACCCTGGCGATTTTCCTTTTTTTTCATTTTTCCTTCCCCTTCTTCCAAGAGCCATAACTTTTATACTTTTCCGTCAATATAGACATATGAGGGCTTGTTATTTTCAGGATGAGTTGTACTTTCAGATGAAGTCATGTATTTTACCATATAGTGTACAGGAAAGTGGGGAAGAAATTCCAAGTGTGGTGGAATTGCAAAACAAGTGCAATCACACGTTTGTTATTTGGGTTTTTTGTTCACCATGTTCACTATATGGTAAAACTGAGGTGTTGGTTTGATGCCTCAGGTCAATACAAGTTTGTAGATACCAAACACATGTATATAAATATACATATACTTTTACTGGTATCTAAGTGCTAAAAATAATTCAGAATTTTTAAAGAAAAAGAATTGGGCTTCTGAAGCCATTTTCCATGACCCGTAGTGTCCTCATTTTTCAGGATCTGGAGCTGTGTGATGACTTATTTTTTGTGTCTTGAGCTGACGTTTCTAATTATATCATTTTTGAGTAGATGAGATGTTTTGATCGCCCATTATTGCATTTTATTGCAATGTGACCAAAAAACCTAATTTTGGCGTTTGGACTTATTTTCTAGTACACAGTTTACAGATCAGATTAATTGATTTTATATTTTGATAGATCTTGCATTTCTGAACGCGGTGATATCAAATTTGTGTACTTTTTAATTTTTTTAATAATTTTATTTTCAAAGGAGCAAAAGGGGGGTGATTTGAACTTCTAGTTTTTTTCATAATTTTGAAAACTTTATTTTTTATTTTTATGAGCACTACTACCACACAGCACAATGGTCAGGCAGAGAATGAACTCTATCAACAACATAAGGTGATGGATCATGTGACTATTTGAAGGGTAGATGAGTGGCCATCAAGCACATCACCTGATTTAAGACATCAGCAGCAGCAGTAGCAAAAAAAAAAAAAACAACATTATCCAATAATGTGCCTAAGGAAATTAACCACATATAAAATAAGCAGATTGCGGAGCAATCAATTCACCGAGGTACCCCCTTTACCAGGGTCTTCAGGGCCCTTGAGCCTTGCAGAGAAGAGAACTCGTGACACCATGTTCACAAATCCTAAAGCAATTTTCATGTGAATTATATCACCTTAAGGCAGAGGCATAACCTGATGCTCCATGGTCCCAATGTGATGTCTGGATATGCCCCCACTACTATTTTATGGTAAAGGGGCCTTCGTTCTCCAGCACTTTGGTATGAGTGCCATCTCTCCATCTGCTATAGCATTGCCTCTGTCAATTATGTTATCCCAGTAACAAGCTTGCGGATTTACTCTTTGTCCTCCATCTGTTCTAAAACTCTGCAGACTTTTTTAGGTTCGGAGGAAAAGTTAGAGGGCATCGAATGTAAACGTTGAGACACAAACCTAATGTTTAATGCTGGCACTTGGGTTCTGAATTTCTCCATAATTACATTTTGGCTCTTATTGTTTTACCATCCTTCTTCCATTGCGATGTCTAGGGATACTTCTCATTGACATTGTAAATGTAGTTAATCCTGCTAGAGTTCAACCTTCTGCTCCATCTCTCAAGTGCGATATTCTGCACATTGCTCCAAATTATATTTCCATAAATATGTAACCTTAGATAAATGAATCATCTTACATGCCAGCTTCACCTACTCTTGTGTTCCTGCACTCAAGCCCTTATTATTAACAGCATTAGTGCTTCTATTTTCTGTCCAATTCTAAATCTTTGTGATATTTTTGGGAGTCCATATTTTAGCATATTTTGATGAGTTTAAGTAACCCCAAAAGTTTTTTTTTATATATTTTTTCCATATTTTTTCTCCATTTGAATTGTATTACTATGATTTAGAACTATTCAAAGTGTCACCGTCATGGGAAGATGGGAACTTTAAACACGAACGGTTAAAGAATCAGGGCCCTGTCCATTGTGTAGCCCTTTACATCTTAGTTTGGAAGTAATAGACAATTTTGCTTCTTAATGAATGAATTCAAGAATGGTACATTTTTGGATGACCATTGGATTCAGTGGCTCTCCTTCAATCAATTTCCAGATATATGGAAAAAAAAGTGTTCTACTGTAATTGTCAGGAGAGGTAATACAATAGGAACAAAGCTGAACTTAAAGCTCTACTCAAGTGGGTTTTTATTCAACGCTGGAGAGATGCTTTCAATATGTCTAGTGAGCGCAACATCTGATTGGTCGGAAGTCAGAAGTTACATCAAAAACACTCAATGCAACTCTATGAGAGCAAAAACGAGGGTCTCATAAAGTTGTATTGAGTTGCATCCTCCAGTGTGACATACTGGAGCTGCCCGGAGTAATGCTCAAAAAATATGAAGACTCTGGGAGGTGACTATAAGACAGGGGGCAGAAAATTTAGATTTAAAGCACCACTCCAGTACTCAAATTAAAAAGAACAATCCGTTGCGTATCCTGAGTGGGAACATATTTAATAATAATAATAATTTTATTTATATAGCGGCAACATATTACGCAGCACTTTACAATTCAGAGGGGACATGTACAGACAATAGGAGACAATACAGAGTAACAAAAATTCAAAAACCATGAGAAGTGAGGTCCCTACTCGCAAGCTTACAATCTATGGGGAAATAGGGGAGGCACAAAAGGTAAATGATAAAATGTTCCATCATACATGGTCCAGCCATCAATATAATAAATAGGGGATTCACGTAACACTGCATGAACCAGTCACCAGCCAAGATCTGTACAAGTACCGATAAAGTGCTATATTATGCATGGGGATAGACAGACAGACAGTCTGCAGGGCAGACAGATGACACAAGAGGCCAGATTTGGAAAAGGGAAGATAGTTAGACAAGTGAGGTGGGGTAATAGGCCAGTCAAAAGAGATGCATTTTTAAGGCTCATTTAAAACTTTTGGCATTGGGAATTAATTGAATTACTTTTGGTAACCCGTTCGAGGGAATTGGTGCGGCTCGTGAGAAGTCTTGGAGATGGGAGTGGGAGGTTCGAATTGTAGCTGATGTCAGTCTTAGCTCACTTGTGGAGCGGAGGGAATGTGTGGGACAATTGACAGAGATGAGGGAGGAGATGTAGGGCAGAGCAGAACTGTGGAGGGCTTTGAAGGTGAAAGTGATAATTTTTTATTGCATTCTATAGCGGATTGGCAACCAGTGCAATGACTGCCCCAGGATAAAGGCATCGGTGAAGCAGTTGGAGAGGAATACGATCCTGGCTGCAGCATTGATGTTTTAGTAAGAGGGAGACCGATTAATAAAAGAATTGCAGTAATCCAGGCGAGAATGAATGCGGGCAACAGTTAAGAGTTTTTACAGAATCAAAAGTAAGAAACGGTCGAATTCTAGAGATGTTATTGAGGTGTAGGTGACATGAGCAAGCAAGTGACCGGACGTGGGGTGAGAAGGAGAGATCCGGGACAAATATAACCCCAAGACAGCGGGCGTACTGCTGAGGAGTAACGGTAGAATAACATACAGAAATGGCAATATTAGGTTTCAGAAGATTAGGAGAGGGAGGAAACACGAGAAGTTCAGTGTTTAATGGATGCAATTTAATGTAGAGAGAAGACATGATGTTAGAGACAGCAGACAGGGAATCACTGGTGTTTTGTAGTAATGTGGAGGTGATCTCAAGAGATGTGTATAACTGGGTGTCGTCAGCATGGAGATGGTATTGAAAACCAAATCTACTGATTGTTTGCCCAATGGGGGCAATGTATAGAGAGAAGAGAAGGGGACCTAGGACTGAACCATGAGGAACCTCAATCGTGAGGGGAAGAGGAGAGGAAGAGGAGAGGAAGAGGAGTCGGCGAAAAAGATACAGTGAAGGAACTGTCGGAGAGTTAGGAGGAGAACCAGGAGAGGCAGTGTCTTTGAGCACAATAGAGTGGAGCATAGAGAGGAGGAGCTGGTGAGCCACCATATTGAATGCAGCGGACAGATCCAGATCAACAGGGAGTAGTCACCATTAGATTTAGCTGTTAGTAGATTATTAGAGACTTTAGTGAGGGCAGTTTCAGTAGAATGTAAGGAGCAGAAGCCAGATGTAGAGGGTCAAGAGAATTGTCGGAGAGATAGCGGATCATACGGGAGTGGACCAAGCGTTTAGAGATGAAGGGGAGATTAGAGACAGGTCTGTAGTTAGCAGCAGAGTTCTGGTCGAGGGATGTTTTTTTTTAATAATGGATGTATGCTGGCATGTTTGAAGGAGGAGGGGGAAACACCAGATGAGAGGGAAAGATTAAATATTTTATTTAGGTGAGATGTGACAGCTGAGGAAAGGGATCGAAGGAGGCGTGAGGAAATAGAATCGTTGGTGTATGTTGAGGGCGAGAAGATGCAAGAAGCCGGGTGACTTCTTCCTCTGTGACCGGATCAAAGACCAAAAGTGAGTTGGATGAAGTGCAGGAGGGAGGAGAATGACTGATGTTCTGAGGCTGGGAGGAAATTTCCTGTCATATGAGGTCAATTTTGTCCTTAAAATAGTTGGCCAGATCATCACCGTAGTTATGCTCAAAAAATATGAAGACTCTGGGAGGTGACTATAAGACAGAGGCAGAAAATTTAGATTTAAAGCACCACTCCTCCTTATTTCATTCCATGATTTGTGTCTGAGAATCAGGAAGATTGGTCATCTTGCCTCTGGAAGAATTTACGTTGAACAATCGTCGTAATGAACCCACTGGTAAGTCAACATTTCTTGGTGCATATGGTTTTCACCCTCTTTTCTGTACTTTCAGTGGGTTTTAGTGGGTTTTTGCAAGTTCCCGGGGAGGAATGATTTTTTTTTGTCATTCTCTATTGTTTGGTAATGAATACAGAACATTCTTAAGGTTATAGGTGACAAAAATGCATGGCTGATAAAAATTATTCATCAGGTCTGGACCTGTGTGTGAATGATGACGTCTGGCTATCCACAGGAATATTATATTGAAAATTACTTCTTGGAAACTGGGTCCTGGATTTATTGGACTGTATAAGGTGGTTGTTGTTATGTGCCTCTTTGACTTGAGTCATCACCAGCACTTAGAATTCATAATGTATTTCACAGATCGTTGCTCCGGAAATATGTTGCATCTTCTGAACCATAACCTTTACCAGCATCACCAGTGTTGATGGTAATTTAAAATTTAAGTTGGCTAGGATTGTGGGATCCCATTTTGTTCACCACTCTTTCTAATACTCTGTACACTGGAAGGGTTATGGTCAGGAAGAAAGGATGTGGGTACCAGCATTGGAAGGTAACGACAGTGGGTTGTTGCATTCCATCCATGAGATTCCTCTGGACAAACCTTGTCCTGAGGGTGCAGAGGCCCCTCATAGAAATGGGGTATAAGTGTGTCATGACCTGTTGTGACCTTGAGGAGATCTGGGATCAGAAGGTCACTTATACTTAATAGGAGCTCGGTGTTATCTCAGCTGCTGCCACAGTCTTCCACTATTTTAGCCTATCCCTTACTCTCTCCTATGATGGTTATAGTTCAATCAATGCTGATCAGTGAAAGTGTCGGGCCCACAAGGGTCTGGGGACTCAGATCTCGGGCGATTGGGTGCAAGGATGTCACGGGTGATCAGTGCCCGATCCTGTGCCCTTGGGCTGACAATAAAAAGGGGATTTTTGATGGGGAATAAAGTTAATAAAAGTCGTGATGCCAGATCCGGTGATGGCACTGCTGCAGACCTCCGGGGGGGTGGATGGCAGCAAGGTGTTGTAGCTCCCTACAGGTAGAGCAGGGTCCCCCGGGGCAGTGTAATGTGTTGATAGGAATAGGGCAGCGCAGTCTCTGCTGTGAAACTGGAATGTTACAGTTAACCAGGAAGAAACACAGACGCTTGCTCTGCACGGGTTCTTTACTCCTGTTTTCAGCTTGTACACAGTTCACAGGTGTTACGGCTTGGGCAGTGAACCAGGTGTCATAGGAGGAAGCAATGTCTCTCTGAGGCTCCCAGTGATGTTCCTTCCTTTATCTCTCTCTCTCTGTCCTACCTCTGCGCACTCCTTCCTCACGCTGCCCTGCACGAATCCCGCTTGTGAACCAGGCCTGTTGGGTGATATGGGACACCCTCTTCTCGCTTTAGGGGCCCAACCCGGTTTGGTGCTTCTGGTGGGAACCGTGCGTATGTCGGGTGGATCATGCTCCTAAGATGCTGTCGATCACACCGGTATCTGCGGCTCAGGGATGGACCTCAACACCGCTTCGGAGCCGACACCCCGCTTTGGACTGGGCCAGGGTCGTTCAGTCACCCTCTGCGTGCCCTTCTCTGTCTGGGCCGCCACTCTGCAGGCGTCCTCCCTCTTAGCTCCTTCTCCTTCTCTTTGCTCCCACGTTCTGACTTCTCACTGTGCCTTTCCCCGCTCTGCTCACACTCCTCCCACCGGGACTGGATCTTTACAAACATCAGGTTAACCCTTTAGCCCCCTGTTCTAAGTTTGAATGCAGATTGAGAGCCTCAGACCTACATTACCTCACCCCATAACAGGAATACTGCACTCTCTGTCTCGGGTGCAGTACCCCTCTGTAGTGCACTGACTAGTGGGGCGCTACAAAAGCAATGGTGAATTTCTCAGCTAATGCAGTGGATTCTCTCCCTGGAAAAGAATTGAATGTTGAATATTTCCATTGTTTGTCCCTCTTCCTTGTGATGTCTTTATGCTAGTAGTGTTGTGCTGTCATGCTGGTCTGTGCACTTGGCAGGGCCAACACCTAGACACATGGTCGCGCATGGGGGTAAGGACCCATGTAGGGATGTTAGGGAGTTCTGGGATCAGCTACAGGTGAGTGCAGATGATGAACCCTCTCCTCTTTGCCTATCGTCGGGCCTTTCTTTACATATCTATTGCTTTACCCCTCCTCTTGTGCCCCACACCGAGTGGTTCCTCATTCCGGTGTGATAATTTTCACATTTTTTTACTTGTATTTATTTTTTTTTGCCTGCCCCTTATTCCTTTAACCTGCACCTTTTTTTGTTTTTAATGTATTATGAGTAAAGTTTCCCAAATGTTTTGCCTGGTTAAACATTTGCGATTTTTTTGAAAGGCCATAAAATTTATTGCATATTTACTCCACCCCAGTTGTCAAGTCCCAACCCATCATTATCTAAAATACTTTTATATATGTGTGAGAATTTTTGCTTAATTTTTTCAACATTTTATTTTAAAAGTTTACAATAAAGGTAAAAAGTAAAAAAGTGTTTTGTGAGTTTGCATAAAATTCTTAAAATGCACCTGCCTTTTAGAAGAAATTAGTGCGAAGAATGGCAACAATACCACAAGACAAATAAGAAAAGTGTCCATGTGTATCGCCATAAGGTTGTATGCTTACAGCAGAAAAGACGAATTGACTGGATAAAAATACAGGATGGTTACCGGCTCCGAGTGATGTATACATCTTAGTTTAGACTGAAGATGTGTCCGGTATGTCAGTCCTCTCTGCGGACGCCTTGTCAGGACAAGGTCATGTCGAGGCAAGATGAGATGAGAATGATGGATAGCTCTAGATAGCAGATGATGGGGTGTGTACTCAGTGTCAAGGTAAATGCTCCACAGACACAAACAAAAATATGTTGCTTGGTCTTATTGATCAATCAGGACCGGTTTTGCATTCTGTGCTTGGTACGTACTGTCAAGTAGCCCAGCCGAACATCATCAGATCAGCTGAATTGCAAAGCACTTAGAAATCTGAGCCTTGAATTTTCCAAATCCGGTTTGATGTACATCGAGTATACAGAATATTAAACATTGAGGTCTGGTATCTCTTCCAGAAGTAAACATTACTGACAGAAATGGAACAAACAGAAAGTTTTACATAATGTGGAACTTTATAGACACATGGATTCACCCTTTATGGTCAAGCCGAAACATTGTGATGCCCCGAATCCAATTTTATGGTTAAAGAATGTAATCGTAAATACATAAAATCTAAGTATAGGCAACATTTGTATCCAATAATGTTGTCAAAAGGCTGTATATGTAAGATGAAGATGGATAGGCGACAATGACACTGAGACTGGATTCATTTTCAACAATGATTTACGTTATTGAGTTCAGAGAAAATTGTAGTAAACATCGGCAATAAGACTAGGGTCACATTAACGTTATTGACTGCGCTAGGGGGGTTGCATTACAAACATAGGTGTTGGCAGCCTAAACGCAGTGCTACCGCCATGGTAGCGCCGTGTTAACGCTGCCAATGCTTACCTATGGTGATGCAGCCCCTAGCGTGGCTCAAACGCCGGCATCTGAATGAAATATTGCGCTTTTACCTAACACGAGAAAAGACGTTGTTGAAAGCGCCTTTTCTCGTGTTAGGACAAAGCGTGAGATTTCACTCAGATGCCGGCGTTTGAGCCGCACTAGGGGCCGTGTCACCATAGGTAAGCATTAGAAGCGTTAACGCTGTACCTCCATGGCGTTAGCACTGTGTTTAGGCTGCCAAAACCTATGTTTTTAATGCAACCCCCCCTAGCGCAGACAATTACGTTAATGTGACCCCAGCCTAGCCTAAGGCTAGAGTCACATTTGCGTTGTGACCCTAGCATGACGCAAGCGCTAAAAACGTAGAAATTTCCCCCTGCAGCACATAGCGTTAATGCTATGCGCTGCCAGACAATGGAGCCCATAATGACCCGTTGTTCACCTTGCCAACCAGCCACACACAAAGCCCCAGGATGTGCGCTTTACAACAGCGCACAGGAAACGCTGTCTGTAGTGTTTTCCTGTGTGCTCAGCTAAACTGCACATCTTGGAGCTTTCTGTGTGTCCGACTGCTAAGGTAAACAATGGGTTACTATGGGGCTCCGTTGCCTGGCAGCGCATATATGCTATGCGCTGCGTGCAAATTTTCTACGTTTCTAATGGTTCCGTCATGCTAGGGTCACAGCGCAAATGCGTAAGTGTAAGGTTGAAGACTCTATAACTGGATGGGTTCTGAGCAGGGACAATGGGTCACAAATGCAATAAATCAATCAGACTTAAAGGGAATGTATCAGCAGATTTTTGCAATATGAGCAGAGCACAGCATGATGTAAAAGTTAAAAAGCAAAAATGAACAGTACATAAAGGAATGAGCGGCACTCACCGGGTATAGGACCCGTTGAAGCGCTAACGCGCGAAACGGTGTGACCGTTGTCTGACCCTCCTGACCTCCCCTCCCTGCACTTTGTAACCATGCTTTAACCGAAATAAATTCCACACATTTCTTTACGAATTGTTTATTTATCTCCATGCCTGGAGCGGAGCAATGCTGGCCACACTCCACTGCCTGCTGATGTCATAGGCAATAAGCCTTTTTCTAGTAGCTGGTGCCCGGATTCCTTCTGCTTCACATTTAAGCAAAAATCAAGTGTGGCTCTCTTATCAGTGTGGGTACCATCATTTATGTCATCTAAAGGGTTTATTACCTTATGATTAACAATGCAGGACTAGAAAGTCACATGCATGGCAGTCTGACACACTCCCTACTGTGATAGGCAGCTCATTGTCAATGCACAATCTCTATTGAGAGTCTGGTGTGGGTGGAGACAGCTCTCCAAGCTCTGCTGTGTTGCTAAAAAAAATTCTTTGATTGTGTAATCTATGTGATACACCGCTGGATTTAGGGTTTCTTTGCCTACATTATGTTGCGGTCAGTCGAGGTAACAAAAGCCTTCTGCCAGATTCCCTTTAGTTGATCAATTCAGGGAGGTTTTAGATCCATCTACTGGTCACTGCAGGTACATATTTCTTTCATATTCTCCACTAATCTTTAGAAATTGCAGCATCTTTACCATAAAATGGGTAAAAAGAAAGTACCTAACATATAGATAATATATGGATGTATAGATTTGCAGGCAGGTTATTACAGTATCAGCAAAGTGGATGAGATTTGAAAAGTATTTTGCGGTCATTATGACATTGATGACCACTTCATCGGATCGGTGGGCATCTGACACCCGGCACCCCCATGAATCAACAGCTAGCAGCTCCAATACTGTCGAATGCAAGTATTGAATAAAGCTGTAGGTGGGTCATTAATATCATATGCCCGAGGAACCATTTTAACAAACTTCATCCACATTGTGCAGATCTGTGCAGAAACTGATCTTCGGGAGGAGTTTAATCATGTATCATGTCAATGTATGTCGCAGACCTTCCCTGCAGCTTTCATCCTTTGAAATGAATAAGGTTAAATTCACAGCACATCCATGACCTAATCTACATGTAAAACATAAAGCCACAGACTTGCAGTAAAATCCAGCAGGTAAAATCTGCAGTTTATTCGTCCTGTGTTAACATACAGTTGAAGCCAGAAGTTCATATACACTATATAAAGTCACAAGTTTACATACATTATATTAGTATTTGGTACCATTGCCCTTAGACTGTATGACTTAGGTCAAACGTTTAGGATAACATTCCACAAGCTTCTCACAATAGTTGGTAGGAATTTGGGCCCATTCTTCCCGACAGAACTGGTGTAACTGAGCCATGTTTGTAGGTCTCCTTGCTCGCACCTGCCTTTTCAGTTTTGCCCATAAATTTTCAATAGGATTGAGATCAGGGCTTTGTGATGGCCACTCCAAAACATCGACTTTGTTATCCTTAAGCCACTATGTAACCAGTTTGGCAGTATGCTCTGGGTCATTGTCCTTCTTCTCTGCTCGCTTCCTTAAACTCAACATGGACAAAACTGAATTCATAGTCTTCCCCCCAAGAAATTCCCCCCCACTTCCCAACCTATCCATCTGCGTCAATGACTGCGCCCTTTCCCCAGTCCCCCAAGCCAAGTGCCTCGGGGTAATCCTTGACTCCTCCCTATCCTTCAAGCCCCACATCGAGGCCCTCATCACATCCCTCCAGCTCCAGCTCAAGAACATCTCACGAATCCGGTCCTTCCTCACCCACGACACCGCTAAAAACACTCATTCATGCTCTTATCAACTCCCGCCTTGACTACTGCAACCTCCTTCTCAATGGCCTCCCGGCTAACTCCCTCACACACCTCTCCAGTCTATCCTCAATTCCGCTGCCCGACTAATCTACCTGTCCTCCCGCTACTCCCCTGTCTCCCCCCTCTGCCAAGCCCTTCACTGGCTCCCTGCCTCCAAGAGGTCCCAATTCAATACACTAACCATGGCGTACAAAGCCATACACAACCTGACCCCACCATACATCTCCGACCTGGTCTCCCGATACCTACCCTCACGCAACCTCCGCTCCTCCCAAGAACTCCTCCTCTGCTGCCCCCTCATCACCTCTTCGCACAACCGAGTCCAGGACTTCTCCCGGGCATCTGCCTTACTCTGGAACTCCCTGCCCGAACACGTCAGACACTCTCCTACCCTGAGAAGCTTCAAGTGTCACCTGAAGACTCACCTATTTCGTCAAGCCTACAACCTGCCATGAGACCCAGGCGACCGCCCCATACCTGACATTCCCCCATCCTACTGTATTCCAACCCGCCCCTCGTAGACTGTGAGCCCTCGTGGACAGGGTCCCTGCCTCTCTTGTACCTGTACGTCCTGATTGCCTAGATTTAGTGTACTTGTTCTTGTCTCCCTTATCCTCATGTAAAGCACCATGGAACCTAATGGCACTATATAAATAAATAATAATAATAATAATGATAATAGTAATAAGAATAATTTGGAAGACCCATTTCAGCCCAAGCTTTAACTTCTTGGCTGATGTCTTGAGATGATGCTTCAGTATTGCCACAATCTTCTATACTCATAATGCCATCTATTTTGTGAAGAACACTAGTCCATCCTGCAGCAAAACAAGCCCACAACATGATGCTGCCACATCCATGTTTCACAGTTGGGATGGTGTTTTTAGGTTTCCAAGCTTCTCCCTTTTTCCTCCAAACTTAACGATGGTCATTATGGCCAAACACTTACAATTTAGTTTAGCCAGCCCACGGGATATGTGTCTAAAAATGTAGGTCTTTGTTTCTGTGTGCAACTGACAAAATTAATCAGTTTTTTTATGTTTCTTTTGAAGTAATGATTTCTTCCTGGCGGAGTGGCCTTTCAGCTCATGTTGATACAGTACTTGTTTCACTTTGGAGAATGACATAATCTTACCAGTTTCCGCCATCATTTTCGCAAGGTCTTTTGCTTTTGTTCTTGGGTTGATATACACATGTCGTGCAAAGCATGTTCATCTCTGGGACACAGAACCTGTCTCCTTCCTGAGTGGTATAATGGATTGACTATCCAAGTTGTTTGTACTTGCATACAGTTGTTTGTTCAGAAGAACGAGGCACCTTCAGATATCTGGAATTGCATCCAAGGATGAACCAGACTTGTGAAAGTCCACAATTCTCTTCCTGGATGATTTCTTTGGACTTTCCCATGATGCTACACAAAAAAGTAGTGTGTTTCAGGTGTGCATTAGAATACATCCACAGGTGTGTCTCTAATTAACTCAGATGTTGCTAGTTAACCTATCAGAAGCTTCCAAATACATGATATCATCATATGGACTGCCACAAATAGTTTAAAAGCATAGTAATCTTAGTGTATGTAAACCTTTAACTTGGCAGAAAGTAATAAAAATGCCTTAAAACATTTTCTCTCATTTTTCTGTCTTGTGGCAAATATTAATAACTTTGTTAATCCTAATTGACCTAAAATGGAAAAGATGTATTCTGATAGTGTCAGACAGTGACATACAGTTAGGGCCAGAAATATTTGGACAGTGACACAATTTTCGCGAGTTGGGCTCTGCATGCCACCACATTGGATTTGAAATGAAACCTCTACAACAGAATTCAAGTGCAGATTGTAACGTTTAATTTGAAGGGTTGAACAAAAATATCTGTTAGAAAATGTAGGAATTGTACACATTTCTTTACAAACACTCCACATTTTAGGAGGTCAAAAGTAATTGGACAAATAAACATAACCCTAACAAAATATTTTTATTTTCAATATTTTGTTGCGAATCCTTTGGAGGCAATCACTGCCTTAAGTCTGGAACCCATGGACATCACCAAACGCTGGGTTTCCTCCTTCTTAATGCTTTGCCAGGCCTTTACAGCCGCAGCCTTCAGGTCTTGCTTGTTTGTGGGTCTTTCCATCTTAAGTGTGGATTTGAGCAAGTGAAATGCATGCTCAATTGGGTTAAGATCTGGTGATTGACTTGGCCATTGCAGAAGGTTCCACTTTTTTGCACTCATGAACTCCTGGGTAGCTTTGGCTGTATGCTTGGGGTCATTGTCCATCTGTACTATGAAGCGCCGTCCAATCAACTTTGCAGCATTTGGCTGAATCTGGGCTGAAAGTATATCCCGGTACACTTCAGAATTCATCCGGCTACTCTTGTCTGCTGTTATGTCATCAATAAACACAAGTGACCCAGTGCCATTGAAAGTCATGCATGCCCATGCCATCACGTTGCCTCCACCATGTTTTACAGAGGATGTGGTGTGCCTTGGATCATGTGCCGTTCCCTTTCTTCTCCAAACTTTTTTCTTCCCATCATTCTGGTACAGGTTGATCTTTGTCTCATCTGTCCATAGAATACTTTTCCAGAACTGAGCTGGCTTCTTGAGGTGTTTTTCAGTAAATTTAACTCTGGCCTGTCTATTTTTGGAATTGATGAATGGTTTGCATCTAGATGTGAACCCTTTGTATTTACTGTCATGGAGTCTTCTCTTTACTGTTGACTTAGAGACAGATACACCTACTTCACTGAGAGTGTTCTGGACTTCAGTTGATGTTGTGAACGGGTTCTTCTTCACCAAATAAAGTATGCGGCGATCATCCACCACTGTTGTCATCCATGGACGCCCAGGCCTTTTACAGTTCCCAAGCTCACCAGTCAATTCCTTTTTTCTCAGAATGTACCCAACTGTTGATTTTGCTACTCCAAGCATGTCTGCTATCTCTCTGATGGATTTTTTCTTTTTTTTCAGCCTCAGGATGTTCTGCTTCACCTCAATTGAGAGTTCCTTTGACCGCATGTTGTCTGGTCACAGCAACAGCTTCCAAATGCAAAACCACACACCTGGAATCCACCCCTGACCTTTTAACTACTTCATTGATTACAGGTTAACAAGGGAGACACCTTCAGAGTTAATTGCAGCCCTTAGAGTCCATTGTCCAATTACTTTTGGTCCCTTGAAAAAGAGGAGGCTATGCATTACAGAGCTATGATTCCTAAACCCTTTCTCCGATTTGGATGTGGAAACTCTCATATTGCAGCTGGGAGTGTGCACTTTCAGCCCATATTATATATATAATTGTATTTCTGAACATGTTTTTGTAAACAGCTAAAATAACAAAACATGTGTCACTGTCCAAATATTTCTGGCCCTAACTGTATGTGTTTATTTTAATAGTGTACGTAAACTTCTGGTTTCAACTGTAAATGCTAAAAGACATGTTTAATTATCATACACATTGTCAGCAGATCGTCCCAAATTTACCATGATCTGCCAATGGTCTGCTGATAAACATGTTAGGTCTATGGCCACCATAACTGGTACTCCGCTGTTAAGCTGTTTCATTAAAGGGGTTGTTCATGGAAAGTAATCATAACTTGCTGATTGGTGGATGCCCCACCGCTGAGATCCACAATATTCAGTAAATCAGGGAATTTTCTTCCTTGATGAGAAACTTTTATCCCTGTTACAGAACGGTGAACAGGTTGGACACAAGACCGCTACTACATTCATTCTTATAGGGATCCCGGAAAAAGCTGAGCACAGAACTCAGCAGTGCCTATGAGTGCAGGTTCCAGAGGTCAAAGGTAATTTACAATGGGTAAAATAAGTATTGAACATTGCACCAATTTTCTAAATAAATATATTTCTAAAGATGCTATTGACGTGAATTTATCACTAGATGTTTGTAACAATCCATCCAATGCACACAGGCAAAGAAATCAAACCATAGATGTCCATAAATTAATTTATGTGCAATAAAGAGAAATGAAACAGGGAAACAGGGAAATGAAACAGGGAAAAAGTATTGAACACATGAAGCAAGAGAGGTGGAAAAAGCCATAGAAAGTTATGGCAAGCTGAAATCTGTAGTTAGAAAGCAATCCCGACACTTACTGAAAAATAATATCAGCTGATCAACTGATGGCCTATAAAAAGGTGTCTCATTACCAAGGTGCCACACAAGAAACATCTCATGATGGGTAAAACCAGTGAGCTGTCTCAAGACCTTCACAACCTTATTGTTGCAAAACATACTGATGGCATTGGTTACGGAGAAATTTCTAAACTAATGACAGTTCCAGTGAGAACTGCTGGGGACATATTCATGGAAAGAACATAAACCTGCCATAACCAGGTGTTGCCTGCAAGATTTCAGACAGATAAGTGACACGAATTATTAGAAGAGTTGTTCAATTGGCAACAACCACCTGTGGAGAGCTACAGAAAAACCTGGAATCAGCAGGTACAATTTTTTCACAGAAAACAATAATTCACTTACTCTCCATGGCTTGTATGCACGCTCCTGTATGCACGCACATCACGCAAGGCTCCATTGCTGAACAAAAAGCGCATTCAATTGGGTTACAAATTTGCTTAGACAAGCCTTTGATACAGTATACATACATATAGTCTGGTCAGGTTAGACCAAAATTTAACTCTTTGGATGCCATAATACACACCATGTTTGGAGGTCAAAAGGCACTGCATATCACCCCAAAATACCATACTAACAGTGAAGTTTGTAGGTGGGAACATCATGGTGTGGGGCTGTTTTTCAGCAAATAACACTGGCAAACTTCATACACTGCTCAAAAAAATAAAGGGAACACTTATACAACACAATGTAACTCCAAGTAAATCAAACTTCTGTGAAATCAAACTGTCCACTTAAGAAGCAACACTGATTGACAATCAATTTCACATGCTGCTTTGCAAATGGAATAGACAACAGATGGAAACTATTGGCAATTATCAAGACACACTCAATAAATGAGTGGTTCTGCAGGTGGAGACCACAGACCACATCTCAGTACTAATGCTTTTTGGCTAAAGTTTTGGTCACTTTTGAATGCTGGTTGTGCTTTCACACTCATGGTAGCATGAGACAGACTCTACAACCCACACAAGCGGCTCAGGTAGCGCAGCTCACCCAGGATGCCACATCAATGCGAGCTGTGGCAAAAAGGTTTGCTGTGTCTGTCAGTGTAGTGTCCAGAGGCTGGAGGTGCTACCAGGAGACAGGCCAGAACACCAGGAGACATGGAGGGGGATGTAGGAGGGCAACAACCCAGCAGCAGGACCTCTACCTCCGCCTTTGAGTAAGGAGGAACAGGAGGAGCACTGCCAGAGCCCTGCAAAAAGACCTCAAGCAGGCCACAAATGTGCATGTGTCTGCACAAATGGTTAGAAACTGAGTCCATAAGGATGGTATGAGGGCCCGACATCCACAGATGGGGTTGTGATCACAGCCCAACACCGTGCAGGACACTTGGCATTTGCCACAGAACAACAGGTTTGGAAAATTCGCCACAGGCGCCCTGTGCTCTTCACAGATGAAAGTAGGTTAACACTGAGTTCATGTGGTGACAGACTTGACAGAGTTTGGAGATGCCGTGGAGAGCGATCTGCTGCCTGCAACAGCCTTCAGCATGACCGGTTTGGTAGTGAATCAGTAATAGTGTGGGGTGGTATTTCTTTGGAGGGCCGCATAGCCCTCCATGTACTCACCAGAGGTAGCCTGACTGCCATTAGGTACCGAGATGAGATTCCTCAGACCACTTGTTAGAACATATGCTTGTGCGGTTGGCCCTGGGTTCCTCCTAATGCAGGACAATGCCAGACCTTATGGGGCTGGAGTGTGTCAGCAGTTCCTGCAAGATGAAGGCATTGGAGCTATGGACTGGCCCGGCATTTCCACAGACCTGAATCTGATTGAGCACATCTGGGACATTATGTCTCGCTTTATTCACCAACATCACGTTGCACCAGACTGTCCAGGAGTTTGTGTGGAGCACACTTAGACGGGGTACTCGGTATTAAACCGGGGTATCACGGGGGTTATCATGTCGGTCTTGGTCCGGACTGTGTCTCGAGCCCACAGGTAAAGGTTGGGGTTATTTACAGGGGAGAGTCATGATGCCACCCGTGGTATGTGGTCAGGGTGACTACCGCTGCTGCAGAACCTCTGGAGATGATGGATGGCAGCCTGTGATGTGACGGCTCTCCACGGGCAGAGCCTGGTCCCCGGGGCAGTGGTGATGAAAATAGTTTGTGAGGGAAAACAGGGTTCACAAGGATTACACAGACTCACGGTTTAGTAGTTTTCCAAGTCTTTACTGAAGCAGATGGTGATTCAGCTGAGTACTGTCCATGGAGTCTGTACAGGCGCCGGGTTGCTCCCACCCTGACCGGGTCCTTTGGCTCCCTGCTTCTGCGCTGTGTGTGTGGCCCTGCTGCCGCTTTAGCTAAGCTGCTGGCCCTGTCTTCCCTCACGGGTACCAACTTGCTAGGCAACTTGAGTCTTATTCCGTGTTCCTGACCCCGCTGTGTTGCTTTGCTGTGGTACAGTGAAGATGTGGGACCTTCACTAATCCGGTGTTCACTGTGCTGCTTGTGTCAGGCACAGCATAGGATCCAGTATCCGTTCTATGCGCTTCTCTGGGGTGAGTCTCAGGGGACTCGGTCTCCCAGGTGTGTTCCTCTCTGCCCTGTCTCCTTTTCCTCAGACCCTGGCTTGGCCTGGAACTAGACAGTGGACCGTGGGGTGAGCCTAACGCAGCTCTTTTACACTCAGGTCTTTCTTCCTCAGTGCTGCCCCGTACTGAACTAACTGCCATTTCCTCTACACACCAGAATATATAGGGAAGCAGCTTTAGCTCCCCCTTCTGGCCACTAGTGTAGTGTTGTGTGGGGAGTTAACCCTTTGTGGTGTCACTGTGGCACATGAACCCTGGGGTGCCACATTTGCGGATGCTTGAGTCCAGGTCTGAGAGGAGATCCCTCAGGAGACCATCCGCAACCTCATCAGGTGCATGCCCAGGTGTTGTATGGAGGTCACACAGGCACGTGGAGGCCATACACAATACTGAGCCTCGTTTTAACTTGTTTTAAGGACATTACATTCCACTTTAATTTTGTATGTGACTCCAATTCTAGGCCTCCATTGGTTAATAAATTTGATTTCCATTGTTGATTTTCGTTTGATTTTGTTGTCAGCACATTCAACTTTATTAATATTATTATTATTATTATTTATTTATATAGCGCCATTATATTCCATGGCGCTTTACATGCTAAAAAGGGCAGACTAGGACAAGTAACATAGTAACAATACAAGTAACAATACATGTTGACAGTTCGGTTGTACAGAAACAAGAGGGGAGAAATCCTGTCCACAAAGGCTCACAGTCTACGAGGGGCGGGTGGGGATACAGTGGGAGGAGGAAATTCCAGTCGTGAGGCGGTGTGGTGGACCGGGTCTTATTGCAGGTGGTAGGCTTGGCGGAACAGGTGGGTCTTCAGGCTTCTTTTGAAGGTTCCCAGGGTAGGAGAATGTCTGATGTGTTGGGGCAGTGAGTTCCAGAGTCTGGGTGAAGCACGGGAGAAATCCTGTATGCGGTTGTGCGAAGAGGAGATGAGGGGGGAGTAGAGGAGAAGCTCTTGGGAGGATCGCAGGTTGCGTGAGGGAAGGTATCGGGAGACCATGTCAGAGATGTATGGAGGGGAAAGGTTGTGGATGGCTTTGTATGTCATGGTTAATGTTTTAAACCGGGATCTCTGGGAAGCAGGGAGCCAGTGAAGGGCTTGGCAGAGGGGAGAGACAGGGGAGTAGCGGGGAGACAGATGGGTTAGGCGGGCAGCAGAGTTCAAGATAGATTGGAGAGGTGCAAGGGAGGTACTGGGGAGGCCGGTGAGCAGGAGGTTGCAGTAATCGAGGCGGGAGATGATGAGAGCGTGAATAAGGGTTTTAGCAGTGTCGTGGTCAAGGAAAGTGCGAATCCTATAGATGTTTTTGTGCTGGAGTCGGCAGGAGGTGGCGAGGGCCTGGATGTGAGGCTTGAAGGAGAGGGAAGAGTCAAGAATAACCCCGAGGCACTTGGCTTTGGGGACTGGAACTTTGTGCAGAATAAAGTATTCAATGAGAATATTTAATTCATTCAGATCTAGGATGTGTTATTTGAGTGTATAATTAAATGAAAGCTCAATCGAGACATTCTTGATAAAAGTCTGTTGTTATCTACCAGGATGACGAAGATACAATGAGGGGGGAAATTACAGCAAGACAATGATCCTAAACACACAGCCAAGGAAACTCTCAATTGCTTTCAGGGAAGCTCAAATGATTTCCTGTGCAAAAAAGTGGTGCAGAAAGTCTTTTGCATTACACTATGTGGGAAGCCTTAAGGCCGCATTACACGTCACGATATCGCAACGCAACTACGATAAAAAGTCACATGGCAGGGGCGTTGCAGTTGTTATCCTTGGTCAGTTGTGTCGTATAAATGGGCAACGCAACTCAAAAACGATGCAACTTCAACATCAGTTGTGGATTGTGCAAGCTCTTCAACCGTGCAATATTGGCTTGACGATCTGGCAGGATCGTGCTGTGTGACAGCGCAACTACGATTTGGAGCGCAACTTCCCCTGTTCACTACAATGTTAATTGGTCATTCCCTGAGTTGCTCAGACGCAGTGTGAATGAGGGGCGTAAAACATCGTAGTTGCGTTGCCTGGCGATATCTCCCTGTGTAACATCTCCTATGCGATTTTGGACAAGTGCCAAAAACGTGTGCGCTCCCGTGAAGTTGCATGCAATATCGGAACAATATTGCGACATGTAAAGTGGCCTTTAGGCTAGGTTCACATCTGCGTTCATGCTGCGTTTGCAATGCGTTTACCATGCAAGTCTACGGGTGCGTTAATGCAATCAAACGCTTGCGTTTTCATTGCGTTAATGCAGATGAAAAACGCATTGCGTTCAAACGCGATGAAAACGTAATGTGAACCTAGCCTTACAGACTAATAGTAATGAAATACAAAGCTACTCCCAGTACAGACTTTCCAGGAAAGTACATTGCTCAAGGCTCAATGTAGTAGTACAGATAAACTACTTAAAAATTCAATCACTCTGCGGGTTCACACACTTCTGTAGATACAGACAACAGATAAAAGATGAGTTCTTTACACATCACTGACCTTGAGGTTAACGGAACAGAACGTGACCTGAAAACATTCCCAGTAACAATAAAATACGCTGAACTACGGCCAAACCCTGCGAAATGCAAATCATCTTGGAAGACATCTAATGTCTTATTGTAGATGCAAACCTTGAATAAGCCCATCATTGTGTTGTGGGAGAAGACGTTACTAAAGGTGCTGGTACCAAGGGCCCGGGGTGGTAAATGGTGAGGCAGGGCTCATAATGCTGATGATGGTGATCCATCTGTCTTCAAATCTCTGCTCATGGCCCATTGAACTGACACCGGAGAGGACAGGCGTGTCCAGGTATTCGCCGTGGGCAGACGTCAAGCACCAACACCGGGGAACTCGCTTGGCTGAGGTTCTATTCCACGATCCAAATGGTGGTCCAACTCCCTGAGTAATCCTCTGGGTCCGAACATTTTAGAGGGGGCTTTGGTTCCTGATACTCCTACTGGGGACTCTTCTCCTGTCTACCTTTCTACATGCTCTTTTATTGACTATGCACCACCCACAAGGAACATCCACTATCAATAACCTTGTTTGGGTAATGGGGTTCAGGGAGCAGCCTTCCCCTTTATCCAGTAGAGGCCCACATACACATTATAGAACATACAGTTTTTCAATACGAATACAAAACACAAAGGTAATCCTTGGGTGACAGGTTGACAACATCTATGACCTTCCTCTTACGTTGACCGAGAAGGTGTCTGTGCACAGGAATGTCAAAGAATATTACACTCGCTATAGAAATTTTCCCAAACTCCAGCCCTCAGAGCCAACATTAGTGCAGGTTTTCTGGATTTCCTTAGTATTGCACAGGTGATAACTTAATCCCCTTTACTGCTGATGATTCTGTGGCGCCCCTGCGGCTAGGCACCACAGGGAAGTATTACACTGTGACTAAAATGTGTTTTCTTTTCTCCTGTAAAGTTGTCAGTTTGTGGTTAAACCTTATGGAGTCTGCACTTACACCCACTTAGGCCCACACCACTTAGAACAGGGGGGCCAGTAATTTAGTAGGTCCCAGGAGGGTGGGGGGCGGAGCCTAGGATAGAGGAGAGAGAGGAAGTTTACCTCAGACAGTGCTGGGAAGGCAATCAGGAAGGACAGGCCTGACAGTACAGCCAACAGGACGGAGCCCCATCTTTAAGTGGGGGCCCAGGACAGAAGGCAACGGGCCAAGACTGGTTGGAGCCAGCTGGTCACGTTGAGGGAAACACTGGCAAAGTGGGAAGCCGAGACGGTCAGAAGTTCACCTCTGACCGCAGACCGATGAGCTGCATGCCCATAGTAACCGGGTTGCTGACAGCGCCACAAGGTACCTCGCCCTCAGGACTAAGAACTGGTTCAGGACACTAGAGGAGAAGGGCCAAAATTCTGGTGGCGGGAGGCTTTGCATACTTGGGCCCCCCATCCGGACCGGTAGGGCACAGACCTTGCCTACTAGCTACAGACCATAGGACTAGCGGAAGAGCTCTGCGAGGGTGGTAGAACTAGGAAGAAGAAAGGAGACCCTGAGGAACAAAGGCCGAAAACATCTAGAGACTCCATAAGGGGGACCCTGATCTGGCTACATCACCCTGTAAACAAAACTGTACCGTGTTCCGTTTATCATCTGCCGGTACCTAGTAAAGTGGAGTTAAACTTGAACTGGTTTCTGTTATTCTTCCTGCTGGTGCCCGGAGGGATCAGCATCACCAGCAGCTCAGCAGAGTGGTAAGAACTGCAACACCATCCAGCACTACAACTCCCCTCATGCACATTTAATACCACTGCTGCCCTGAGGTAATAGCTCCACCTGTAGGGAGCTGTCCCACACTCTGCTGCACCCACCATCACCTCAGTGGTCGGCTTGCAGCGCCGGTACCATTCTACCGGGAACTACAGGTGGCGTCACGATCCCCTGTAAATACTCCCTTCTCCCCCACCATCATCTACCCAAATGATCACCAGGGCACGGAACCGGGATCCCGTCCACCCGTGACTCCCTATTCAGCAGCCCCGGTGTCCGAGTACCCCCTAGCCCTGGTCACATCAATTCCAGCCCCAGTGCAATCCTAAGGAAATCCTGAAAACATTACTTGGTGGTGGCTCTTGAGGACTGTAGTTGGGGAACACTGCACTATGGCATTATCAATCAGTCTGAACATCTGTAGGAAAAACTTATACTATACTATGGCAAAAACATATACAGCTGGATGGGATTATTTATATAGCGCCAACATATTCTGCAGATTTTACAATTCAGAGGGACATATACAGACAATATAGGACTATACAGAGTAACAAAAAATTCAGACACCATGAGGAGTTAAGTCCCTGCTGGCAAGTTTATAATCTATAGGAAAATAGGGGAGGTAAATGGTAAAAAATGCCGTCATATATAGTCCAGCTATCAATGTAATAAATAGGCGATTCACATAACGCTGCATGAACTGGTCACCAATCAGGATCTGTACAAGTACAGATAAAGTGCTATATAGTGCATGGAGGGTGTAGACAAGTAACCCAAGAGACCAGATTTGGAAATGGTCAGAATGGGAATAGTTAGATAGGTGAGGTGAGGTGAAAGGTCAGTCTAAAGAGACGCTCGCTTAAAACTATGGGTATTGGAAGTTAATTGAATTGTACTTGGTAGTCCATTCCAGAGGATTGTATTGCTTGGGCCAGATTTTTCCCTATGTGGTAGGAATAGGATCAGCAGCTCCGGTAAAGAGAGAAATTGCATTGAAATACGGTCATTTAAAGGGAATCTGTCAGCATGTGTTTATTCTGTAATGTAAGACCAGTATAAGGTAAAGGTTTAGACCCTGATTCCAAGGATGCTCAGCAGCTTGCTATAGTTTCAATACATCAGTGTTTTATCAGCAGAAGATTATCAATGCAGGACAAGGTGTCACAGTCAAGGGATTCAGGCTTATCTGTGCAGCAACACCCCCACCACTGATTGGCAGCTTGCTGACAAATCACAGAGTGCACAGTAAGCAGCCAATCAGGGTTGTGAACGGGTAGTGATGGGCGAATCCTAAATTACTCGGAATCGCTTGACTCTAGCGAGTCCGAGCACAGGACTCGCTACTCGTTGCGAGTCTAGCGAGTCCAATGTTAATGAATGGGGAAGCGAGTAATAGCGAGTAGTGTGAGATTTACAACTCGCAGATGTGTCTCGGAAGCTTCAGCCTGAAGCAATCCTAGTTTTGTCATTTATTTGCATTGCTCGTTTACTTTGTAAGTAATCACTGACTCGCACAGATAAGAGTCCTGTCTCCTCTGTGTTGGCTGCCAGCTCCAGGGTCCTAGAGCCCGCCTGCTGCCTGATGTAGCAGAGCTGAAATTGTTCTCAGTCTGCTCATTCCCTGTGTACAGACATGAATGTCTGTGCACAGAGATGATGTAGCAGAGCTGAGATTGTTCTCAGTCTGCTCATTCCCTGTGCATAGAGATCTATATCTATACACAGGGGATGTAGCAGAGAGGACATCGCGTTTTGGACTGCGTCGGACGGAAGAGGATTTTTTTAATTAAAGATGGAGTCCCTAATGGCTTTTTTTTTTATTTCTAATAAAAAATTTTCTTTGTGTTGTGTTTTTTTTTAAACAATTTAATAGAAATTCATGGCGGTCATGTCTAATATTGGCGTGACCACCATAAATTTCGGGCTTAGGGCCAGCTGATAATACAAAGCTGGCCCTAACCTCTTTATTACCCAGCGTGCCACCACTACCAGGGCCGCTGGAAGAGCGGGGTTCAGCGTCAGAGGATGGCACTTCAATGAACGCGCCATCTTCTGGGGTGGCTGCGGGCTGCAATTTGCAGCGGGGGGTGCCCAGAAAGCTTGGGCATCCCTGCGCTGCGGATTCCAGCCCCCAGCTGCTTAGCTGTACCTGGCTAGACATAGAAATTGCGCGGAGCCCCACGCATTTTTTTTAAATTATTTCATGAAATTCTGAGATTCTGACTCTGAGACTCTGACTCTGAAATTCATTAAATAATTTTAAAAAAATGCGTGGGGCTCCGCGCAATTTCTATGTCTAGCCAGGTACAGCTAAGCAGCTGAGGGCTGGAATCCGCAGCGCAGGGATGCCCAAGCTTTCTGGGCACCCCCCGCTGCAAATTGCAGCCCGCAGCCGCCCCAGAAGATGGCGCGTTCATTGAGGCGCCATCCTCTGGCGCTGAACCCCGCTCTTCCAGCGGCCCTGGTGGCGGTAGCACGCTGGGTAATAAAGGGGTTAATACCAGCTTTGTTATACAAGCTGGTATTAAGCCCGAGATTCTTAATGTCAGGCCACGTTTGACCCAGCCACTAAGAATCTCCAATAAAGGGTTAAAAAAACACAGAGAAAATTTTTTATTTGAAATAAAAAAAAAAGCCATTAGGGACTCCATCTTTAATTAAAAAAATCCTCTTCCGTCCGACGTAGTCCAAAACGCGATGTCCTCTCTGCTACATGCACAGGGAATGAGCAGACTGAGAACAATCTCAGCACTGCTACATCATGTCTGTGAGCAGGCAGGTTCTAGGACCCTGGAGCTGCACAGAGAAGACAGCTGGACTCGGCTCGCAAAGAAACAGCAGTTACTTTGCGAGTTTCCCTGCTATCACTGGCACAGTAGCCAGTGATGACTCGCACGAGTCTAATGCAAACAATGGCAATCCTAGTTTTGTCAGCGTTTCTGACAAAACTAGGATTGATATTGATTTGCATTGGACTCGTGCGAGTCATCACTGGGAAACTCGCCGAGTACCGAGTCCTGCGAGTCCCTTACTACTCGCCGAGTAACGAGTCCTAGCGAGTAGATTCGCCCATCCCTATGAACGGGGTTATACACAGCTCAGCATTCTGATTTCAGCTTCAGCTGCAGTAGAGAAAACAGTGATTTCATCAAAGCAGAAACTTAGAAACCTGTCTATTGATACCTATGGCAACTGGACGCATACTGCACCTGCCGGCTCCAAAGAAATCTCCAGGATATGCGCTTTTGCAGATCGCACAGGAAAACGCTGCAAACAGCATTTCCTGAGAGCTTTGCAAAAGCGCATATCGTTTGGAGCCGGCAGCTGTGGTAAGTGTCCGGTTGCCATAGGGGTCAATAGACTGGAGGCGCATAGCGTTACCTGCTGGTAACGCTATGTACTACTCCAACCAGAAACTAAGTTTCTGCAGGATCAAGTAGGTTAGGGGCAGATACAAGTCTGACCCCTGCCTTAGCATAGGGTCATATTTGCGTTATGACCCTAGCCTGACGGAAGCGTTAAAAACTTAGTGCAAGGCTGGCATAGTGCATAGCGTTAACGGCAGGTAACGCTATATGCCGCCTGCCTGTGACTTGCTATGCTAATCTTATGCAACACACACCTGCCGCCTCCACTGAGCAGACCCGGATATGCGCTTTTGGACAGCGCACAGGAAATGCAATCTGCAGTGTTTTCCTGTGCGATCTGCAAAAGTGCATATCCAGGTGTTATCAGTCATTGTACGGGAGGAGGAGGTGAGCAGTGATATCATCTATTGTGAATGGTGGATTCTGTGTTATCTACTGTATATAGAGGTGTTATCAGTCATTGTACAGGAGGAGGAGGAGGTGAGCTGTGATATCACCTATTGTGAATGGTGGATCCTGTGTTATCTACTGTATATAGAGGTGTTATCAGTTATTGTACAGGAGGAGGAGATGAGCTGTGATATCACCTATTGTGAATGGTGGATCCTGTGTTATCTACTGTATATAGAGGTGTTATCAGTCATTGTGCAGGAGGAGGTGAGCTGTGATATCACCTATTGTGAATGGTGGATCCTGTGTTATCTACTGTATGTAGAGGTGTTATCAGTCATTGTACAGGAGAAGGAGGTGAGCTGTGATATCACCTATTGTGAATGGTGGATCCTGTGTTATCTACTGTATATAGAGGTGTTATCAGACATTATACAGGAGGAGGAGGAGGTGAGCTGTGATATCACCTATTGTGAATGGTGGATCCTGTGTTATCTACTGTATATAGAGGTGTTATCAGTCATTGTACAGAAGGAGGAGGTGAGCTGTGATATCACCTATTGTGAATGGTGGATCCTGTGTTATCTACTATATATAGAGGTGTTATCAGTCATTGTACAGGAGGAGGAGGTGAGCAGTGATATCACCTAGTGTGAGTGGTGGATCCTGTGTTATCTACTGTATATAGAGGTGTTATCAGTCATTGTGCAGGAGGAGGATGTGAGCTGTGACATCACCTATTGTGAATGGTGGATCCTGTGTTATCTATTGTACATAGATGTGTTATCAGTCATTGTACAGGAGGAGGTGAGCTGTGATATCACCTATTGTGAATGGTGGATCCTGTGTTATCTACTGTATATAGAGGTGTTATCAGACATTATACAGGAGGAGGAGGAGGTGAGCTGTGATATCACCTATTGTGAATGGTGGATCCTGTGTTATCTACTGTATACAGAGGTATTATCAGTCATTGTACAGGAGGAGGAGGTGAGCTGTAATATCACCTATTGTGAATGGTGGATCCTGTGTTATCTACTGTATATAGAGGTGTTATCAGTCATTGTACAGGAGGAAGAGGTGAGCTGTGACATCACCTATTGTGAATGGTGGATCTTGTGCTATCTACTGTATATAGAGGTGTTATCAGTCATTGTACAGGAGGAGGAGGTGAGCTGTGATATCACCTATTGTGAATGGTGGATCCTGTGTTATCTACTATATATAGAGGTGTTATCAGTCATTGTACAGGAGGAGGAGGAGGTGAGCTGTGATATCACCTATTGTGAATAGTGGATCCTGTGTTATCTACTGTATATAGAGGTGTTATCAGTCATTGTACAGGAGGAGGAGGTGAGCTGTGATATCACCTATTGTGAATGGTGGATCCTGTGTTATCTACTGTATATAGAGGTGTTATCAGTCATTGTACAGGAGGAGGTGAGCTGTGATATCACCTATTGTGAATGGTGGATCCTGTGTTATCTACTGTATATAGAGGTGTTATCAGTCATTGTACAGGAGGAGGAGGTGAGCTGTGATATCACCTATTGTGAATGGTGGATCCTGTGTTATCTACTGTATATAGAGGTGTTATCAGTCATTGTACAGGAGGAGGTGAGCTGTGATATCACCTATTGTGAATGGTAGATCCTGTGTTATCTACTGTATATAGAGGTGTTATCAGTCATTGTACAGGAGGAGGTGAGCTGTGATATCACATATTGTGAATGATGGATCCTGTGTTTTCTACTGTATATAGAGGTGTTATCAGTCATTGTACAGGAGGAGGAGGTGAGCTGTGATATCACCTGTTGTGAATGGTGGATCCTGTGTTATCTACTGTATATAGAGGTGTTATCAGTCATTATACAGGAGGAGGTGAGCTGTGACATCATCTATTGTGAATGGTGGATCCTGTGTTATCTACTGTATATGGAGGTGTTATCAGTCATTGTACAGGAGGAGGAGGTGAGCTGTGATATCACCTATTGTGAATGGTGAATCCTGTGTTATCTACTGTATATAGAGGTGTTATCAGTCATTATACAGGAGGAGGTGAGCTGTGACATCGCCTATTGTGAATGGTGGATCTTGTGTTATCTACTGTATATAGAGGTGTTATCGGTCATTGTACAAGGGGAGGAGGTGAGCTGTGATATCACCTATTGTGAATGGTGGATCCTGTGTTATCTACTGTATATAGAGGTGTTATCAGTCATTGTACGGGAGGAGGTGAGCTGTGACATCACCTATAGTGATTGATGAATCATGTGTGATTTCTTAGATTGACATATTATAATCTTGTCAGTGAGGATAATGAGATGAATGTGGAAAAATGATCTCTACAGAACAGGAAATATCAGCCTAATATGGGGCTCAGAGTGAAAACTGCAAGATTGTAGTGTTTATTGTTATGTAAATAGTAATAGAAAATAAAAAAAATCCCACGATGTATACACATGCTTTTTTCATCATATGTAGATCCGTCTATTGTGCATTTATGTCAGAACGACTTTTTACAGTTTCCCATTCTGGAGAATACAGTGATTGTGTGATACATTTCTACACACAGCGATAAGCGCGGACGGAATGAAAATAAAGTAGCAGAAAATATTCCATTCTTGAAAAGAGGTGATTCCTACAAGGAACGTCATATCTCAAAGAGATGAAGTCTCTTATTGGGGTGTGATGTGAACACAGGGTCTGGCCGGCTTTGTTGTCCTTTCCCTTATAACTGCGGGATATTTTCCAATATTTTGATGCTTCTGAGGTTGATCCCGGCCTTGTGTGTTTTATCTCTGCAGGTCTTTCATTTAATGATGAGCCTTTCACCTACCTCTAGAATAACAGAGCTGATACCTTTTCCCTCCAGCGTCACGCCTGCTCTGGAATGGTTTTACAATGTTAAAATAAAAAGTAAATAAATATTTCATATCCTGGGTCCTTTGATGTGTCCGTGTCCTCCATCTCTTTAACCCTCTTCTGCTCTATTTGAAATAAGTACACATGTTTGTGCGACCACCACAGACATGTAATGTACTCATAAGATGTGGGTCACACCACTGGGAACTGCATCTATCTATCTATCTATCTATCTATCTATCTATCTATCTATCTATCTATCTATCATTGAAGAAAAAAAGCCAGACAGCCCTTCCTTTAACCTTTCGGCCCAGGTCCAATTCTATATACTGGATTACATATACTGTATATCAAAATGATAGCAGCACACCGGTAATGCCAATCACATGCAAACAATGATGTTCCCGGATGATGTTAGTTGTTTTTCTTGAGAAAAAATTAAAACTAAAAAGTTTTTTCCAAAAAACTCAGATGAAAAAAAAAAGTGATCTTAAATGCAGGATAATAGATGGCATTCCCCAATTAAGAAGGGGCTGCGACAGAGAAAAATTATTATTAGAGAAGGAACTAATCCCGGACTGGATTTTGGCCACATAGTATCCTATGGAGCCGGATGGAAGTTTCTCTCTGTCCGGGAGAATCTGGGAGAATTCAGATTTTTCTCATGGACACAAAAAACGTTGCTTGTCCGAGGAGAAAAACTACCCTAATTGCCTTCTCCCGGATCCTCCCGGATATGCCCGGATCCTCCCTGATCCGGCACTCCCTAACATGGAGCCTATGTGGCCGGATTGCCTCGGTCCGGGAGGATCTGGGAACCGGACACCTGCGGCTGCACGCTGCTGTTGCTTCAGGACCGTGGCTAGCTCCCTGCGAGCCGTGGTCCTGATTCATCAGCAGCTGCAGCTGCGTCCGGCAGCACACTGGACTGGAGGGCATATTAGACCTCTGGTTCTATGTGCTAATCCGGTCCGGGCTGTCAGGTTCACCCTGACAGCCATGGATTGGATCAGACCCGCAGTGTGAAGCCGCCCTAAGATGGATTAAACAATTGAATACATTAAAACCGGGAGGTTTAAATGTTGAATATTAGCTTAATGTAGACACATAAAAAAAATGAATTTCCTGAAATTATTTCCTCATATTTGGGCAGTATGGACCTCTTAATCACTGTTTTTTTTAAAAAGAAAAAACTGCACGTTTTCAATGATAATGATGTGAAAATAATAAGAAACCATTTGAGTAACAGGATTTTTGTTTGTTTATTCACAGAACCGTAGAACAATTGGAAGCCTGGAAACAGATTGACAACAATAGTAATGTAAAATACTGTAATTGTAATTTTTTTGCATATAAGGTGAGAGTCCAAGCACTGACCGACACCTGTCTCTATATAGAATTGCATTTTATATTTGGAAATAGTAAATGTTTTCAATAAACACATAGTACACACATTTTTTTAAAAAATAATAAAAATAGGTCCAGTTGGAGATGAGGCATGTAGTAGGGTCAATAGACCCCTGGGACATACAGCCAGGCTCGCGTAAGGCGATACTAGAGCCTGATAGCTGATACAGCCCACAGTAGCATAAGAATCCGTTGGAAAGGGGAAAATACACACAAATAGGGATAGGAGCTATAAGTGTCCTCCCACAAAAGGACTGTGCATATTTAATAAGGAATTTGATAATGACACAATAGTGTGGCGCCCCGCAACGAGTGCATCACAGGAGGGTATTGCAGCCAAGATAGCAGCAGCAATATTCTCTGACTAAGCAATGACACAGTTAACTCAGAGATCCATACCCTACATGCATCACCAGCATAGAGGGCCAATAAGGTCCTGGTGGGTGGAGTGTAGAGGTAGTGTGCAGAAAGAGAACTCTCTGAAACAACGTAGGAGAAGGAGCAAAAAACAACAAGTTCTGCCACCTAGGAGAGGGGGCCGTGCAGCCCCCTGGCCGTCACCCCGGTTGGGCGCTATTACTCCCGGTGCCTTAACAACCAATCTACTGGCATCAACATGCGGGTTCAACAACATCCCATGCCCATCTACAACCGGTCTACTGGTACCGAAGCTAGTAGTTGTTCAGCACTGCTACGTGAACCAGGAGTGGAGGGACCGCTTTACAGGAGCACCCCACCACCGCCGCACACACAGAGTTGTCTAGCCAGCGGAATACTCACTAAAAGGATCCAAGGCTCCCCACAAATCCGGCCAGAATTCCCCGGTAGGGCAATTGAAGCAGCCTCCTTGTACCCGACCTGGCATACCACGGCGACCTCGCAACACAGCTTAGTTAGAATGGAGGAACACCGCGGAGCTCTGAGAAACACTGGTCATTGCTGAGTCCACCCGGTCCGTTACCCGTCACTGTATGCCATGTATCACCTGCTGGTTACAGTAAAGTACCCGTTACAGAGACTTTCAGTGTCCGTGCCTTCTTATGAACTGTCTATCTCTGCACACTAAGGTAACCGCAGCTGCCTCAGAGCATCTTGTGCAGCTCCTGGCTCCGGGGATCACCGCTCAGCCTGTGGGGAGCTTTCCATCTTGCTGCATTCCATCCCCCGGAGGCCCAAGCAGCGCCGGTGGATATCACCGGAACACTCATAGGTGGCGTCACGAAACAATTAACCCCTTAATCTGTTCCATTAACGACGTCTTGTTTGATCTGGACCACCGGGCCTCCACAGCCGCAGGCGCGGCTCCGTGACAAGGAGGAGAAGCAACGCCTGCAACGTGTCAACCCGGCCACGGTGAGTCAATAGCACTTTATATCTCTCATAAAAGAGAGAGAAATCTCATAAAAGAGAGAAAACTTATAATAAAGCACTTTATATAGGCACTGAGCACTTAGGGTGGATTCATATTGGCGTTCCATTCCACAGCGTTCTGCGGAGGGGAACCGCCATGTGAGCGCAGGCACCGCAAGTCCCTAAGTTTATAATGGGGACGCACGGTGCTGCGCTTGACTGCGCAAGACCGTGCGCTCCCATTCATTTGCCTGTGTGATTTGCATGCATGCGCATGCTTGCGTACAAATCATACATTGTCGTCCGCACCAGGAAAGCGACATGTCTCCCCCTGTTCTAGGTAATAAATTATTTAGTGACAAAAATGTATAATTGGAGGAAGGTTAAACTTCATGGACCTAGTTCTTTTATCAACGAATGTAACTATATACCGTGAACATTTTTTTTTACACCGCATATTTTAGATCAGGTGTTTTTTTCAAGATTTTGGTATTAAAAAAACAAAAAATACAAGCCAATAATAAAATTTGAGGACATTTAAAAAAATGCACAAAAATATTGAAAAATATTTGTAAAAAATTGCATAAAATGTATGGTGTTTTCATGAAAAAGTAAAAAAAAAAAACTGCATAAAAACAAGTATTAAAGAAACTGAGAAAGGTAAAACGTCTACTGAACTCATTTATTGCCTTTTTACCTTATAATCCAATAACTGCCGATTAGTGATAAGTAAATCTATTGACTCCAGACCTCAGACAGTAATAAATGTAGGGGAAAAAAATGATTCTCGTCTTCATTTTTGGCCTCCATTAGAGAGGTTGTGTCATTACAACTCCTCACCATAGCATACAAAATCCATTCTCCAAGGGTCACAGACTCCAGGTTGGGGTGCGCACTCAGTCCCCCATAGAGGAATTAATGTCCCAACACACCAACCATTTTTCTCTTTAGTGTTCACAATTAGGATTCCTTTTATACTGTAGTAGAACGAAACTCATATCCGTCTGATAAAAGTCCATTCCTCCATCCAATTCTCTACCTGGATCATACCCTATATTCAATCAGCCTCCCTGGCCCAGCTTTCAATCTATGGGTCTCTTTCCATTCCTAAAACATTGTAACTCTCAAGGTCTTTTCCATTTTCTCGGATTTCCAATCATACCATATGTAGTGGTCTCTCTTCAAAACACACCTCCAACTCATCAGACTGTCAACACTCAGACCCAAAGGGCCACTAACTACAAACTTTAATATCTAACTAAATGTCACTTCCTGAGAAACACCCCTATGTCTTCCCATATATCTCCTCCCCAGTATAAGTCAGCTTCATGCATTAACCACAACTGTGCCCGTCTACTTACAGATCAATCAATAAACACATTTAACCACAGTAAATACAGAGCATTACAATTCTTTATGTTCTAACTTCCAACTCCTTACGCCTTAGGGCTATTTCCTGAAATGCGTAGAAAATAAAAATCACAATAAATAAATCTCCGCGACTTGAGATTTTTCATCTAAGTGGGAGCGTGGTCTGAAAACCCTTTTTATTTTTATACTACCCTGTGCACAATCTTTTTTAAGGCCCCGTCTCACGCTTCAAGGTGTCGGTGAACCAACCAACGATCCGACTTGACCTAGATCGCTTGAACGACATTCAATGATCGCTAGTGAAATGTCACATGTATAGATCTCGTTAACGACACAGCAACGATCCCCCGACAATACTTGTGGTCGTTAGCTCGCCTACGTCCTTCACTTCTCAATAGGTGAGGTCGTTAATGACATCGTTATCGAGGTGTCACACACACCCATGCTGCAAGTTGAACGAACGCTCATCGTTTGGTTTAAGGTCCGGTTCACCAACCGATTATCGTTGATCGTTTGTACATGTCACACTGAATGACGTTGTTACAACGACTGAAAACCTGTGACGTACTAACGATATCGTTACCGATTTCATAGTGTGAGACGGGGCCTTTAGCAAGATTCCTAACTGTCCAAATATGCAGATTTTAATTGCAATAGAGGTATTTTAGGTTAGGTCCCCAATACAGGAGAACACCCTGTCGTTAGTTTTCGGGCTCATGTGGATTGGCCAATACATCAGCTAAGTTTCTCCGTTTTCAAATATTCTTAAGCAGTTTTGATATATCTCAATTCCTCTGTTACATTCTACATTAGCTTCATGTATTTGTCTTATCTAGTATATTCATAGCAGGTTTGCTAGACCATGTTTCCCTTTTTCTTGTGCAGCTGTATGCTTCCTTATACATTTTGAGTTTAGGCTTATTTTCTGATAAGATAATGCAGGAACTGATCAATATATTGCTACTTACCTGGAGAACAGTTTATGAATTCAATGTCATCAATGGCCGCTCCTCCTCCAAAGTCTCTTATTCGTAGACCTTCAAATATGACTTCAAAGTATCTTAGCTTCCCCAATAGAATTTCCACTTCATTCCATTTTCCATCTTGATTCTCAGATTCTCCCCATACTTTCGTTAGGTTGTTCTCTGTCTAATTATAGAATAACGTAAAAGTTAAGGATACTTGTTGTCTCAGGTAACCTTTAAGACTACGGTGTCCTGTGTGCATACATGAGAAATATCACAATATAATGTGTGTCCTGCATTTTCAACAGTTATCCAGCATCTAGCTGCTATATTGTCTCCTATAGACAGTACACATAGAAAAGCACAGAAGCAGGGAAGATATTTTACTCAGCAGTGTAGCTGTGAATCTATCACCTGAGTGAAATAAAGTAGCCGCTAAAAGCTGCAGCTTGATCTGTCTTTGCTTGTTCCTCACTATACGCTTCTCACTCCTTCTGCTGTCTTCTCTCCATACAGTATATCAGGGGATGCAACCTGACTCCTCACTATGATGGCAGTCTGACATGTTTTATCCAAGATAAATTAAAGTATTATTTTTTAGTAGTGAATGATTGAAGATTGTAGGGAAGAAATGGCTCCTAAATGGAGAAAGAAGATTTCTCTAATAAGATACATTACAAAGTTTCTTGTATTCTTCATCTACTGACTCCTCTCCATACAGTACATCAGTGAATGTGGGCTAAGACGAGGTCTGGGAACCTCTCCATGGAGCAAGTTCCCAGACCTCGTCTTAGCCCACTCACACAGCCAGATCAGAATATCCCACACACTACAAAGATTAGGGGCAATTACCCCGAAACGCAGCGTCTGTAGTTTGGGGTTCTGATCTGGCACTAATCCCTTAGTCATATTTAAAAGCTTGTTGAAAAGTGATTATGACTTTGAGGAGCCACTTAAAGGTGACGCTGGAGTTATTCCACTTCCTTACTGAAGTGCAAATTTGCATATTTCCTAGAGTAGGGATGTGGCTACAATCTCCTCACCTACTTAACTGTCTTCTTATGGTTGCAGAAAACTTCTCTCCATAAGGTAGATAGCAAGTTCCCAGAAGTAAGTGATAATTTGAAGAGATGGGTTAGGGTTGGGATGAAGATTGAGGTGAGGCATGGAATGAGGTGTGATGGGAGCTGGTCAAGGGGGCTGGTGGTGAGATGTGAATTTGAGAGAAGGGAGGAGAGCTGACCTTCTGTCATGGTGGAGAAGCAGCCTTTGGAAGGAGAGGGCAGGGTAGATGTGAGGAGACATTGAGGGGACGGTGGGTCAAAGCTGTCTCTGATGTTGTAAAGCTCAATGAAATGAATAGCGCTATATAAATTAATAAATATTGTTATTATATTATTATAAAATCAGACAATTTGTGATACAGAACAAGGATCCTCATCAGGTTCTAGATGGATTAAGTTTTAATCCTTATTCAAATTTAACTGCAGTTAAATCAAAGGATAAAGGTTACAATTAGTGATGGGCATACCCGAACTGTAACGTTTCGGGCCTGTGCCGAACACGTAGTGTCCATGCACTTCCCTAAGAGGTCTGTTTAACTATTCAGGTTTGGGTTCAGCTAGGGGGGCTGTAAAATGAAGCAAAACAGTGATTAATTAGCTAAACCAAGCTTCTGTGCCGCTCTCAAACTTGCTTCAGTGTCCGCTCATTAAGCATTATACATATTTGCCTGCTTCCTCCACCCACCCATGTGATTGGTTGCAGATGCCTTCTGTACCAGAGTCAGTGATTGGTTGCAGTCAGATGCCTTCTGTGCCAGAGTCAGTGATTGGTTGCAGTCAGATGCCTTCTGTGCCAGAGTCAGTGATTGGTTGCAGTCAGATGCCTTCTGTGCCAGAGTCAGTGATTGGTTGCAGTCAGATGCCTTCTGTGCCAGAGTCAGTGATTGGTTGCAGTCAGATGCCTTCTGTGCCAGAGTCAGTGATTGGTTGCAGTCAGATGCCTTCTGTGCCAGAGTCAGTGATTGGTTGCAGCCAGATGCCTTCTGTGCCAGAGTCAGTGATTGGTTGCAGTCAGATGCCTTCTGTGCTGGAGTATGTGATTGGTTGCTATACACACATACACAGATGTAAAAATAAATTAGTTGGAAAAAAAATCTGTAGGTGTCCTCCATTTTTTTTATTTTCAGCACAGATAAAGTGGAGAGCTGCAGCCTGCAGCTCCGAGCTGTGCACTTTATATTGGCTGAGTATTAAAGACGGAGGACCCCAGATGTTATCATTTAATTATTTAAATAAATAATTAAAAAAAACAACATGGTGTCACCCCCAATTTTATTCTCAGCCAAAATAAAGCTTACGGCTGGGGATGGCATTCTCACCCTGGGAAGGTACATAGTTATTAAGAATAGCAGCCCGCAGCCACCCCAGAATTTGGCACATTCATTAGAAGTATCAAATCTTGGTGCTTTACTCAGCTCTTCCCAATGCCCTGGTGAGGTAGCAATCGGGATAATAAAAGGGGTTAATGACAGCTGAGAATTGACAGCTGTCATCAAGCCCTGGATTGGTAATGTTCAGGTCTCATAGAGACCCCTACATTACCAATCTTTTAAGTAACTAGTTCAATAAAAACATACACAGGGAACAATCCTTCATTTGAAATTAAACACACACAAACATTTACAAAATAGAAAAAAAATCAACTCTTACAAAGACTTTTATTGAAATAAGTATAATTACATATATGAGACATTTATTTTCAATAGATATTTGACCCCCTTTAATAGTACAGTACTTGTAACCACTGAGATTCAACAAGGAGAGTCACTTTGCTTGTCCTTTCGGTGGAGGACATAGAGGTGCATTGTCCCTGTCTAGTGCTAAATGCTCCATTTTATATACCTGACTACCCTCACAATGCATTTTCTCTGTATTTTTCAGGCATGTATAAAACATAATGTACTGAGCAGTTACATCTGCTGCATCATTAATCCTCAGACGAGCAGATTTTGAGTGATGTTAATTAATTTGTCCTTTCATGTTAGTTACAGAAACGGCTAATATGGTTTCTACTGGTCGAATTATTATGTGGAAGGTGTTTGAAGGATCAGAGGTCAAGCAATAAATGATATAATGTACATTTTTTCCATACAGACTATATAAGATGTACCCTGTTATTATGCCTTGTTAAACCTCTCAACAAAGATATGCACACCATTAATGTTATTAAGCTCGGGAAATTCAATGTGACTTTCCACAAAGTTAAGAGACCAATATATTTGTTTTGATGGATAAATGAGATAGGCATTACAGATATTTTTTGTTAAATTTGATTAAAGGGATATTCTGCTCAACTGATAGTCAAGTTAATTGGTGGAGCCCAGTGGCGTAACTTGAAGCTCATGGACCCTCATCCGAAAGCTCCAACTGTTATTACAAAGCCCCATTATTGCAAATATCTTATAGCATTAGTCTTTTTCTATATGACAAAGGGACTTTTGGGGCCCCCTAAGCTCGAGGGCCCCAGGTACGATTGCAACCCCTGCACCTGTTGTAGTTACGCTCCTGGTGGGAACCAATTTTCCTCCTCCCCGGTCAGGCTCTGTAGTGTTCAGGACCGGGTCGGGCTGTTAAAGCAAGCTGTTAATAAACATAATCATTATACTTACTGGGTCCGCTTTCTCCCTTCCAGCTGTCTCGTGACACTGCATCACTTTCGGGCCGCTCATTATCTTCTGTGAATATTCACTTTACTGACTCCAACAGTCAATCACATATGTCCAAAAGACAATGAGCGGTCCGGAAGTGACTCAGCGCCGTGGGCACAGGAGGATGGGAGAACGAGGACCTGGTAAGTATATTATGTTTATTAACTGTTTGCTTGCTTTAAAAGTCCGACCCTGGCCCCGAATACTACAGACCCCGACCGGGTCTCCCAATCGAGGAACATTGGTTCCCACCAGGAGAGTAACTACAACAGGTACAGGTACAACTATTGACAATCACTCTATTCAAGTGCTCCATTTATGTAGGGTTTGGAAACCAAATGCTTTTAATCTAGCGATTAGTGGCGGCCCCATTGGTCAGAAATGCAATAATAGCTATCACATCACCTTGATAGGTATTAGATCTCTTTGGCTAAAATACTCTGTAAGGATGTTCTAAGGTTCTCCCTTTGCTAGAAACTTTAGTCAGCAGTTAGACGTTGTTGAAAACCAAACAAGAATTTAGGTAGAAAGTAGGAAAATTTCAACTCACCACAATCACAGTCTATATACTCGCTCCAGCATGGATGTGGCCCAATGCAGGCAACGCAAGGCAAAATCCAGTGAAAAAAAAGACGTGATATCCAGGGATCAATGAAGAGAGGATCCCAGATGTATGCAAAGCTTGAAATATTTAGACAAACCACATACCACAAAAGCCTCCCTAAAAACCAATGTATTTTGACGACGCCTTAGTCATGGTGTTAATGTGGCCCCCCACTGGTCAGTGCGCCACAGTAGGGGTACTGCACCCAAAACAGAGTGTGCGGTATCCCAGTCATTGGAGGGGGCAATGTTGAACTGAGGCTCTCTTCCTAGCATCCCTACACCTAGACTTGGGGACCAATCAGCTAACCCGTAACAAGGGTAACCAATCCAGGTGGGAGGAGTATTAGGATAGAAGGAGCAGGAAACACACAGACAGAAGAAGAGAGTCTAGTCTAAGGAGAGAAGCAAGGAACAAGTCCTAGAGGGACACCACAGGGACGGCGTCTGAAAAGGAGTGGGGACCCAGACAGAGCGGGGAGACCCAGTGCCAGACTGTCCGAGTAAACAGTCTGGGAGAATCCCGGTCCACAACAAGGTACCAGCTCCAAGTCGCGGTGCAGACGAGTCCATCCCTGAGCCGCCAATACCGGTGGGTCGCAGGTCTGCCAAGCATCCCCTGACCTCGTCCACAATGTGCAGCCCCACTAGGTATCCTCAAACCGGGTTGAGCCCCTTAGAGAAGAAGGGTCACCTCATCACAGACGACGGGCCTGGTAGGAAGTGTGTTGTACAGGGCACTTACAGGATAGTAAGGAGGCGCAAGAAAGACACAGAGGACAGTGAATGTAAAGTTGAAGGAACACTTGGGGAGCCTCAGAAAGACTGTACCCTCTGGTGACTAACCGGTCACCTACCCACAAAGACTGTGTGACTGTAAACCGAGTGAACAGAGCTGTTGCCAGTAAAGTACCCGTACAGAGTCAGCAAGCCTCCAATGTCTTATTCTGTTAAGAAGTAGCTGCTGCCATATCGACCAGCTCAGCAGCAACACTGCCCTGGGGACCCCGCTCCACCAGGGACCCCGCTCCGCCGGCAAGGTGCGTTGTCAACTGGCTGCAATACCACCATCCCCGGCAGTCTGACAGCGGCGTTGGTGAGACCACCAGAAACTGCAGGTGGCGTAACGAGACTTTATTCTTTCTTTTTTTTTGTTATTATTTATCCTTTTACCAAGTGACCCCAGGGTTACAGGTCGGGCCAGGCCACCAGTGACATCCCCTTACAGTAAATGCCTGGATACCGAGTTTCCAAAGACCCCTGGGCGAGACATCTACTGACACCTCGAAGTCCAGGAAATAAATAGCTTCTTCACGCGTTTCGGTGATGCCTTCATCATGGTGTTAACTAACACCTTGAACTCCAGGAATAACTAGTTCCTTCACTCATTAACACCATGACTAAGGCATCTCCGAAAAGCATTGGTTTTTAGGGGGTTTGTGGCTTTTCTATTTTTGTAACTTTTTTTGGCTAATTAAATATTTCAAGCTTTGCATACATCTGGGATCCTCTCTTTATCTCTTGCTGGGTAACAAGTATTCTTTTTTTCACTGAAAAGTAATTTACCGTAGTTCTACTGTAGTGCCAACACAAGAGAAATTATGCATTATGCACTGGCAGACATAGAGAGCAAAGGGCCTCTGTGCTAGAACAACATATGGGCCTTTCAGAATGCACAAGTCCACCTGCTTTGGATGTATCAATGGGCCACCATATATCCTGGGCGACTGTGGTTGCAACATTGATAAGTCTGCCCCTGATTCAATGTGTTGCGTATGTTAAGCACAAAAATGGAAGGTCTCCCAGAGTAAGAGATGCTGTATTATAGATACTTTTTGCTTTGGCTAATAGGTGATGATCTTTTGAATACCGTATATACTCGTGTATAAGCTGACCCGTGTATAAGCCGATCCCCCTACTTTTGCCCCCAAAACCTGGGAAAACCTATTGACTCGTGTATAAGCTGAGGGTGGACCCCAGCACAGGTATACAGTCCCCAGCAGTGTGGTATACAGCAGCCCCAGAGGTATATACAGCAGCCCCAGTGGTAGTATACAGCAGCAGCCCCAGTGGTATATACAGCAGCAGCCCCAGTGGTTAGTATACAGCAGCCCCAGAGGTGTATACAGCAGCCCCAGTGGTAGTATACAGCAGCCCCAGAGGTATATACAGCTCCAATGGTACTATACAGCAGCCCCAGTGGTAGTATACAGCAGCCCCAGTGGTAGTATACAGCAGCCCCAGAGGTAGTTTACAGCAGCCCCAGAGGGATATACAGCCCCAGTGGTACTATACAGCAGCCCCAGTGGTACTATACAGCAGCCCCAGTGGTACTATACAGCAGCCCCAGTGGTAGTATACAGCAGCCCCAGAGGTAGTATACAGCAGCCCCAGTGGAAGTATACAGCAGCCCCAGTGGAAGTATACAGCAGCCCCAGTGGTAGTATACAGCAGCCCCAGAGGTAGTATACAGCAGCCCCAGAGGTATATACAGCCCCAGAGGTATATACAGCAGCCCTAGTGGTGTATACAGCAGCCCCAGAGGTATATACAGCAGCAGCCCCAGGGCTGTATACAGCAGCAGCCCCAGGGGTGTATACAGCAGCAGCCCCAGGGCTGTATACAGCAGCAGCCCCAGAGGTATACAGGCCCCCCCATCAAGATCCAGGGCCCCCCCCCCCTTGCGCGGCAAACCTGTAAAGTAAAATTATACTTATCACTGTCCTGTCGCACCATCCCGCTGCTGCCGACATCACGATCCCGGGCTTCATTCCGCGTCTTCCGGCTTCCGGCTTCCTGTGGTCGCAGGCAATGACGTCATTGCCCGCGACCACAGGAAGGCGGAAGACGCGGAATGAAGCCCGGGATCGTGATGTCGGCAGCGGCGGGACGGCGCGACAGGACAGTGATAAGTATGATTTTACTTTACAGGTTTGCCGCGCAAGGGGGGGCCTGGATCTTGATGGGGGGGCCTGTATACCTCCGGGGGAAGCCTGAAGTTCGCGTATAAGCCGAGGGGGGACTTTTCAGCCCAAATTTTGGGCTGAAAAACTCGGCTTATACGCGAGTATATACGGTAATTTAATTTAAATTTTATTTATTACTTTTTTCATTTTTAAATTAACTTTCTTAAAGGGAACCTAATGATTTTGCTATATAAGCTGGGGTCATCCCCAGTAAATTCTTATATACTGCAATCAAGAATACTGTATATGTGTCAAGGCCACTTTACACACACCAACTTATCTGTCCAACTTCTGACCAACTTGCTTGTTGCAGTGAAATCATGGACACATTGCTCCATTTTGTGACTGTGTACAAATGGAACAATGTGTCCATGATTTCACTGCAACCAGCAAGTTGGTCAGAAGTTGGACAGATAAGTTGGTGTGTGTAAACTGGCCATCAAAGCCAATCTGTATAACATAAAAAAGACATTTTATTATACTCATGGCCGCTTTACACGTCCCAACATCGTTTCAATGTTGGATACAACGGTGCAGGAGCGTGCATTTTTTGGGCAGAAATCCAAGATCGCATAGGAGATGTTACACAGCGTGATATCGGCAGGCAACACAACTGCGATGTCTACGCCCCCTTGTACGGGCGACCCAGGAACGACCATTTAACATGAGAGAGAATAGGGGAAGTTGCGCTCCAAATCATTGTTGGGCTTTCACATGGCACGATCCTGCCATATCGTCCATCCAATATCAGGCAGTTGGAGAGCCTGCTCATTTCTCCCCCGATATCGTTTTGGCATCGGTCTTGCGTCTTGAGCTAACGTTTCTAATGATACAATTTTTTGGGGGATCTGCAGTTTTGATCGCCCGTTATTGCATTTGCGGCGACCAAAAAAACAGAATTTTGGCATTTGGACCATTTTTTCCATTACAGAGTTTACGGCTCTCAATAACAGATGTAATACGATGATAGATCGGGCGATTCTGAACGCGGCAATACCAAACATGTGTATATTTTTTTTTAATACTTTTATTGTGATTGGGGAAAAAGGGAGGTGATTTGAACTTTTATATATTTTTCTTTTTACAGGTTTTTAAAAACTTTAATTTTTTATTAATTCTTATTTTTACACTGCCCCATAGAGAGGCACCCTGCTGCAAAGTCCGATCACTTCTGGGAGATACCGATGAGCTGCAGCTCATCACTATCTCCCAGAATTGCGGAGGTGCTGTGGTTGGCAGCACCTGCCAACCACAACTCGGAAGTGCTCTGACAGCATCCAGGGTCTGTCCAGAACCCCAGGCTGTCACGTGAGCGCCGGAAATCCCATGATATTATCGCGGGATCTCCTGAGTAGGCGGGGAACAGCGCGTTCCCTGCCGCGGCCACCTTGGATCCCGCTGTCAGTGATTGACAGCTGGATCCAAGGGGTTAACAGTGCTGATTGGATCCCGGATCTGATCAGTGCTGTTACCCTGACATCTCAGCTGGTGAGATCAGCTGAGATGTCGGGTGTTTGATGTGAGTGCCGCGGCGGAGCTCACATCAAACACCCCTTACCGGCCCATGACGTTGTACAACGTCATAGGTCGGGAAGTAGTTAATGGGTTGCTATTAGCAATATTTTCATATTCTTCTTTTCACAAGTTTTATGAATAAGCCTTGTGATTTCCAGCAGTGTAATCCACACAGCATAATTGATCAGATGATTCATATTTGATGCAAATAGCTGTATTTGGATAATATTTAGAGATTTTTTTTATTTTCCTCTCTGACAAATATGTGTATATTCTTTCTCAAAGATTGGCGAGTGGTGAGATTGTCCTGATGTGGAGCTGAGGAGCTGTTTTCTCTAATGAATCAGATATTTTCTCCTCGGCAGCTCTCTCTCCCCTCTCACAGCATTAGTTTTGCATACGGGCAGAGAATCTCTATAGGCTTCTTCCCTGGATTTTCTTCGGCTGAGGTGGATTCTGCAAATGTACAGTTATCCTACACTCTGCTGAAGGCAAGGGAGATTACAGTTTCCCGTAATAAGCTGTGTTACAAAGCTTCATATATGCAAATATAAGTGGTAATGAAATACACACACTTAAAGGGGTTGTCCAGGACGTTAACATAAATGACCAACCCATGGACCCCGATTCAGCATATTTGACCGGTGGGGATGCGACAACCTTCATCTCCGCCAATCAGCCTTTCCTGGTGCTGGCATTGCCCAGACGTGCTAAGTTGAAGGGGGTTGCACATCAAGATTTCATCAACAGTATGCTAGCTGAATTTGGGTACTGCACATTCACTATCAAAATCAATAAGGGATGGATGTGCAGTACCCCGACAAGGTCATTATACTAATGATGGAGCTGTTCAACTGAGCACTTCACTTCCATCTGGTACTGGGAACAGCTAATCGGTGATGGAGTCAGGTGTCGCACCCCCACCGATCTTACATTGATGACTATAGTAAAGATAGGCCATCAATGTAAAGGTACCAGACAGATCTTTTAAAGGATCTCTTATAAACAGAGCTTGATTTATTAGCCTCTGTTCACATTGCTAACTTTTGTTCTGGTCCATTATCAGAGTGGAACAACAAAATTAACTTGACAGCTATAGTCCTAGCACACTGAGCCCTAATTTGCTGGACATCAGAGGCACTTCTAACAGGCCCTCATTGATGATAATAAAGTCTATTGCCTTCCAGTCATGGGATCTGGCATTTTACATGTTAAAATTAGCAAAATGTCTGGCACTTTTTGTTGATTCTTCAATAGCAGCTCCAAACAGAGACTCCTATACCAAGGACAGGAGTAAAAAGAGCAACCATGGAGAATGTCAATCCTTGACTTGAGATCACCTGCTCTTGCCAACCATATCAACCTTGGCACAAAGATTTTACCAGTAAGACCATGAGAGCTGTGGCTGTTATCAGATACATTGTGTAATAATTACAATGGATAACTCAGGAGTCTTTTTGCGTGGAGCAGGCAACATAACACAGTTTATAGGTGAAAAAGTCTATATTATAACACAAGCTGATAAACAACAAAGTGCAGAGAAAAACTCCAAGTCATAAACACACAGTGCAGATATTGAATGAAACCTTAATGAAAAGTCTGTTGAAAAACCTCAGAGGAAAATGCAATCAGTGGAGCAGTCTATAAAGCGCAGCTTACACTTTGAGATGCTGTAAAAGGAAAGTCTATGCCAAGCCCAAACATGATGATGTATAAACAAGTCTATATAACACATTAAATGATCCAGGGAGACCTGGGAAGGAAGTTTTAGACAGTCCAGAACCAAATTAAGAGCATATTACTTGAGCCAAGAAGTCCAGAACAGTCCCATGCTCAGCGTCAATTTAAATGTAGGATGCGACAGAGCAGCAACCAGCTTACGTATAAACAAAGGCAAGTGAGGCAAGAGCCGCAGCCAAGGGAGTAGCATGAGCAGCCCGAAGCAGAAGGAACACTAGCATAGGTGTAGGTAGCAGAACCTCTAAAGAGCAGCAATCAGGAGATTAACACAGGTTGGCTTGAGTAGGCAGAAACCTTGAGAAGCCACTAGGAACAGGAAAGCAGGTAGTATAATCTAGAACTGACTAGAGGCTGGGGTGGGGTTTATAAAGGCAGGAAGACAAAGGGCGCATGAGGTAAAGTACATCATCTTGGAACAAGACAATAATGCCCAAAAGGTAATCAAAATAATCAGAGTCTTGACACCTTTCCCATATCAGCTTACTATCAATTAGTAATAAGGAGGGAATTTATATAAGTTTTAAGCAAAAGAATAGGAAGCTCTAAACAGGTTAGGTTGATCAAACTCAGAATAGCAGTTGGAGGACAAATGGTCGGGTTCTCCACTAGATAGAATGGGTTTGTTGTCGGCAAATATTGGAAGGTTTGGATGATTGGTTACAAAGAGAGAGGGAATCCCAGAAGAGATGAGATGCTCAAAAGAAGACGTCTTGTATCTGAGAGTAGGTGGAGGTGATTAAAGTGACCGAGCGGTTGTCTGTGAGGAGGTACCTGTTAGTGACATATAGAAAGCAGCAGAACAGGAAGGAACTTTTGAATTTAAATTGAGAGTTTTAAGTTGAATTCTGTGTATTAATGGCAGCCATTACCCGGATTGTGTTGAGGTGTGTGGCTTTAGAAGAATGAGATGAGAGAGAATTATGCAACCAATCTTCTTTAAAACCCCATGCAACCCCATGCCTCAGATCCTTCAGACAGAACCTGAAAACCCATCTTTTCAAGAAAGCTTACAGCCTGCAATAACCATTCTGCCACCTTACCATCATCGGGGCTTCCACCTCACCATCACTGGAGCTGTCGTCTCACCATTACAACCGGAGATCACAGCTGATTCTTTCAGTAATGAAAAACATTTTATTGCGTGTTTTGAGACTTGTTTTACAATTTTAGAAGAATCAGCTGCAATCCCCGGCTGTAATGTCTGTATACTCTTATATTCTGTGATCCCCGGCTGTAATGTCTGTATACTCTTATATTCTGTGATCCCCGGCTGTAATGTCTGTATACTCTTATATTCTGTGATCCCCGGCTGTAATGTCTGTATACTCTTATATTCTGTGATCCCCAGCTGTAATGTCTGTACACTCTTATATTCTGTGATCCCCATCTGTAATATCTGTATACTCTTATATTCTGTGATCCCCAGCTGTAATGTCTGTATACTCTTATATTCTATAATCCTCAGCTGTAAGGTCTGTATACTCTTATATTCTGTGATCCCTGGCTGTAATGTCTGTATACTCTTATATTCTGTGATCCCTGGCTGTAATGTCTGTATACTCTTATATTCTGTGATCCCTGGCTGTAATGTCTGTATACTCTTATATTCTGTGATCCCTGGCTGTAATGTCTGTATACTCTTATATTCTGTGATCCCCGGCTGTAATGTCTGAATACTCTTATATTCTGTGATCTCCGGCTGTAATGTCTGAATACTCTTATATTCTGTGATCTCCGGCTGTAATGTCTGTATACTCTTATATTCTGAGATCCCTGACTGTAATGTCTGTATACTCTTATATTCTGTGATCCCCAGCTGTAATGTCTGTATACTCTTATATTCTGTGATCCCTGGCTGTAATGTCTGTATACTCTTATATACTGTGATCCCCGGCTGAAATATCTGTATACTCTTATATTCTGTGATCCCTGGCTGTAATGTCTGAATACTCTTATATTCTGTGATCTCCAGCAGTAATGTCTGTATACTCTTATATTCTGTGATCCCCTGCTTCAATGTCTGTATACTTTGTTACTTCTTCCCCTGTCTAGTAGCTCTGATATATCCGACCTGTTCCTGCACAGAAACATACAGTGTTGGGCAAAAGTATTGACACCCTTGCAATTCTGTCAAATAATACTCAGTTTCTTCCTGAAAATGATTGCAATCACAAATTCTTTGGTATTATTATCTTCATTTTTTTTTATCTTCAATGAAAAAACACAAAAGAGAATGAAGCAAAAAGCAAAACATTGATCATTTCACACAAAACTCCAAAAATGGGCCAGACAAAAGTATTGGCACCCTCAGACTAATACTTGGTTGCACAACCTTTAGCCAAAATAACTGCGATCAACCGCTTCCGGTAACCATCAGTGAGTTTCTAACAATGCTCTGCTGGAATTTTAGACCAACTGCTCCAGGTCCCTGATATTTGGAGGGTGCCTTCTCCAAACTGCCATTTTTAGATCTCTCCACAGGTGTTCTATGGGATTCAGGTCTGGACTCATTGCTGGCCACCTTAGAAGTCTCCAGTGCTTTCTCTCAAACCATTTTCTAGTGCTTTTTGAAGTGTGTTTTGGGTCATTGTCCTGCTGGAAGACCCATGACCTCTGAGGAAGACCCAGCTTTCTCACACTGGGCCCTACATTATGCTGCAAAAATTGTTCGTAGTCTTCAGACTTCATAATGCCATGCACACGGTCAAGCAGTCCAGTGCCAGAGGCAGCAGAGCAACCCCAAAACATCAGGGAACCTCCGCCATGTTTGACTGTAGGGACCGTGTTCTTTTCTTTGAATGCCTCTTTTTTTTCTCCTGTAAGCTCTATGTTGCTGCCTTTGCCCAAAAAGAGAGAACATTCCTCCAAAACGTTTTAGGCTTTCTCAGGTAAGTTTTGGCAAACTCCAGCCTGGCTTCTTTATGTCTCGGAGTAAGAAGTGGGGTCTTCCTGGGTCTCCTACCATGCAGTCCCTTTTCATTCAGACACCGACGGATAGTGCGGGTTGACATTGTCGTACCCTCGGACTGCAGGGCAGCTTGAACTTGTTTGGATGTAAGTCGAGGTTCTTTATCTACCATCCGCACAATCTTGCGTTGAAATCTCCTGTCAATTTGTCTTTTCCGTCCTCATCTAGCGAGGTTAGCTACAGTGCCATGAGCTTTAAACTTCTTGATGACACTGCGCACGGTAGACACAGGAACATTCAGGTCTTTGGAGATGGACTTGTAGCCTTGAGATTGCTCATGCTTCCTCACAATTTGGTTTCTCAAGTCCTCAGACAGTTCTTTGGTCTTTCTTTTCTCCATGCTCAATGTGGTACACACAAGGACACAGGACAGAGGTTGAGTCAACTTTAATCCATGTCAACTGGCTGCAAGTGTGATTTAGTTATTGCCAACACCTGTTAGGTGCCACAGGTAAGTTACAGGTGCTGTTAATTACACAAATTAGAGAAGCATCACATGATTTTTCTAACAGTGCCAATACTTTTGTCCACCCCCTTTTTTATGTTTGGTGTGGAATTAGATCCAATTTGGCTTTAGGACAATTCTTTTTGTGTTTTTTCATTTAAGACAAATTAAATGAAGATAATAATACCAAAGAATTTGTGATTGCAATCATTTTCAGGAAGAAACTGAGTATTATCTGACAGAATTGCAGGGGTGTCAATACTTTTGGCCATGACTGTACATTACACAGGCCACATTTAAAAGAATATCCTGGGACAGGATCATTTTCTTTTAACACATCCAATTGTGGAACTTATTTTAATTCTAAGATCTGTTAATTAAAATGTACAATTGTTGGTGGCACAACCCCTTAAAGTACAGAGGTTCTCCAAAGAGCAGCTGAAATTTCTTGAAAGTTAACAAAAATGTGTTTCGAAACTCCGGTCAGATAGAGGCACAAAATTAACATAAAATCCTATTAACGGCTTTCTTTTGCATACCAACGAGGTATTTTTTATCTGCATAGATAGCCCGGTATTCCTTCTATCTAAGATGGTGAATTTATCTTTTAACTAGAGTCTGCATCAAGGCCTCTTATAATTCAAACTGTATTTTTCATTAAATTGTAATTCAGATGATGTATATTGTTACTACGGAAGTTAATCTGCTTGCAAAAGATGGCAGAGATTGCAGAATCTCCTGATGGCGATCCTAAATTAATTAAATGTGCTGCACATGAAAATTTCACTTAATATAATCTATAAATATGAGTTGTGAGGCTCCAGCGTATGTGACCATTTGGTTTGATATTACACATTTTATTCAGTGGTTGGAGATTATCACACACTGATACAAGGAAAGGTTAATTATCTTTAAAGTCAAGCGTATGCTTAAGTTGCTTTAAAACATGATGGCTACAGACAAAAGGGGGTAAACGGCTCTGTTCGATTGTCTCAAATCATTGTAAATATATATATACCGTGTATATATATATATATATATATATATATATGCATATATATAGGAAAAAATGGCTGCAGCACTCCAGTTGTGGATGACAAACTCAAGCCCTTAATTTGGCCTTGGGTACAGTATGGCTACGTTTCGGGCCCTTTGGCTGGACCTGTATGTATAGGGAGTATTGATGACTGCTCGGTTGATTTGCACCCAATATTGCAGTGTTGCTCTGTTTTATTATATATGTATATATTTTTCTTTTTACCAAAGTGTGGAGTTATTAATTGTTGTGTGTGCCGTGTATTTAATTTTCTCTGTTGCTAGGCAGAAATACTGCCTTTGGTATTTTGTCCTTTTCCTCTTCCTGTAGTTGTGCGATGTCAGCTTTACTCCTCCCTTCTTCCCTATGTAGTTGTTTTTCTGCCATCTTAGCACGAACACATGTTTTACTGCTCTGTACAGAATCACTCTTTTTACCTACTGCATTGTACTTCAATACAAGATTTCAGTGAAAATCATCTCTACTTCCTCTGGACTCTTACTTCAAGTCAGTGTGGTTGAGTTAAACTATCTGGGGATGCTTATATGCGAGTACAAAGGTCAATACAAATATCAGAGGGAATGATACTTCAGGTACATATACTGCACCGCATTGTGGAGCTAGAATAAGGACTTTGTTACAGACAGTTTGTTGATCCCTGATGAAATGAAAATTATTTTATGTTAGGTATCTTCTCCCACTTAATCACTATCTCTCTATAGTCATATTTTGCTAAATATCAAAATAAATGGAGTGTGAAATATACCAGCGAATTAAAGTGTACCTATTGATCAATTTTTTATCCTTAAATGTCTCAGCCTTGAAACCTCCCCCACAGCCGACGTCACCACCCTGCGCACCTGGTGCAAGTTCCTGTGCCCTGGACCAATTGGGGGGCACTCGCTGCAGAAGAAGGGGCCAGCCATGTCTGACATAGTCAGTGATGTAAGGCATCGCCTGCCCACCCTCTGTTCCTTTGTTCATTTTTGTGAAGTTTGTACTGCACATGTGCAAACAAGGCTGCCATGTGCAGCACAAACAGGAACTTTTCGGAAGAAGAATTATGTAGCCTCGAGGAGAGAAGGCTATCCCATTTTCACCAAAGCGGCAGGACACCATTTAAATATTCTGTCTCAGCAACAGAGCCACTGGCGGCTGGTGAGCGTAATCTGTGTATATCTCTATTTCTGCTCCTGTCTCTGCCAATACACAGCAACATATACAGGTCCACAATATGTCCTGTATTGCAGTATGTATGTATATACCATATGCATTTAGTGTAAATCTGTGTACAGTATTGTGCTGTGTATACACCATATACAGCCTTAATATTATATATAGATAGAAAACAAGCGGTGTCAGAGGTTTGGAGCGCTAAAGAAACCACGGGTTGGTGATTAAATTACCAATAATTTATTGCACGAACAACAGGGGTCCAGTATGCCACAACGCGTTTCGACGCACAGATGCGTCTTTCTCAATTGGATCCACTTGAGAAAGACGCATCTGTGCGTCGAAACGCGTTGTGGCATACTGGACCCCTGTTGTTCGTGCAATAAATTATTGGTAATTTAATCACCAACCCGTGGTTTCTTTAGCGCTCCAAACCTCTGACACCGCTTGTTTTCTATCTGCTAATCTCTTTCTCCCTTGTTGGGAGTGCGGTGTGTGAGCTGCTCTAAGATCCACAGTACCTGGCAGTACATCATGAAGACCCACCCTTGAATGATCAACTGATACACAGTGTGGAGCTGGGACGGAAGCCAGTGCAGCGAGTCTGCCTCTTCGGGTGGAGGAGTGAAGGAGCCCACCTCCATCTCCAGAGGAACTAAGGAGCCGACCACCAGGCCCGGAGTATCAGAGGAGGAGGGAATATTGGCCCCTGTCACTACAGTGACCCACATTAAGCCATCAGTCTGGTTGTGCGGGGTGTTGCACAACCAGTAAAGGTTAGTGCAAACATAGTAAAACCGTGTATTAAGTTCCTCCCAGTTGCAGTGTGGCGCAATATCTGTTTTTTCTTTTAATTAATATTATATATACACAGCTAGAAACCTCTATGTTATATATATATATATATATATATATATATATATATACATACATATATATATATATATATATATATATATATAGATAGATATATATGCAGCCCATAAACTTTATCTTATACAGGCCCCTTCTCATCCTTTCTTAAGAACGATGTAGACTGTCGACCAGATGCTTCTTGCCCAACATTTGTTAATGTGATGACATGTTCGCCCAGGTCTATATCAAGCCTCTCTCCAAGGACATATACCACTGGAGTCAGTCTACTTACAGGGGAGATCGGGCCTGAGCCCTGTGACAGAGGGACAGAGGTATTTCTTTGTATGACTCCTGTAAAATCCTTCTAGGGATCTCTGCTGTTCATTGATGGTAAGGTGACAGGAGCCACAAACACCCTCGTATTATGCCCTTAGGTATCTATTCAGCTTGCACACTCCTACTGCTACACAGGGTGGTGTAATGGTAAAGGGGATAAGGAAGCAGAATGGTAATACGGACAAAGTGTGATCAGGGGAGCTAGAACCCTAGACTGGGGTTCCCTAACTCACTCTGTTCCTGGAATTACCTCTGATAATGAGGTAGTTCGGGCCACCATCCTTGCCCTTTGCTCCTGACCACCCCTAGGCTAAGATCCCCTCACCTCCACCCACATACCAGGAAACACAGCAACTCCCAACAGAAGGAAAACACTAAGGCTTCAGCAAAAAGCACACACGTCTTCTCAGTTCCAGGTCTTGCAGAGAATAAACTCTACTAGCAACACCTGCTAGTGGAAGAGGGAACTATATAAAGGCCAGGGACGTGGTCACCTGACAAACCTCTGACTCCGCACCTACAGACAACATATAGACAGCAACACAGCAGCATCTACTTATTAACTCTGAAGGTGCCAAAGTTAATTTACTCTTATTTAAATTACAGAGTGCTTTTCAAATGGACTGCTGAGCAGTCAACATCTGACACCTACTACTCCATGCTATACAACTCAATAGTACAGCCCAACACTTGGGGTGCGTTTAAACGCTGTGTATTTGCTATGTATTTGCTACTTTTTTTTACGCGCAAGCTGATCACAAATCAGGAGTGGGTGATAAATACAGAAGTGGAGCACTTGTTTCTATTATACTTTTCCTCTGATTGTTCCATTCCTAGTTTGTGATCAGCTTGCGCGTAAAAAAATGCATCAAATATGCATCAAATACGCAGCGTGTGAAAGCAGCCTTACTACTACTTCTCTAAGATGGAGTTGTGGCGCCCCGCAACAAGTGCGTCACAAGAGGGTATTGCAGCCATAAATGCAGCCGCAATATTCTCTGACACAGCAGTGATTTAGTTAACTTTGAGATCCAACCCTGCATGCATCACCTAGAACAGAGGGCTAATCCAGGGTCCTGGTGGACGGAGTGCTAGGGAAGTGTGTAGGGAGAACAAACACTTAGTCTACAGGAGTGTAGCCTAGAACACGAGAGAGTCTAGAACTTGAACTTGGAGTAGGAGCGGGGGCTCCGCACCCCGTGCAGCCCCCGGGCCGTCACCGGTCGGGTGTCAGCACCGGAGGCCTTACCAACCGGGAATGGGCATCATCACACGGGTTCCTAAAAACTCCCGTGCCCCAAACCACAGCCGGTTCACTGGTACCGAAGCTGGCAGCAGTTCACCTCTGCTACGCGAACCAGAAGCGTGGAGGAGCAGCTTCACAGGAGCACCCCACCACCAGCCAACTTCCAGTCGTCTAACCAGCGGTGTACCCACTGAGGGATCCAAGGCTCCCCAAAACATCCATAACGTACAGCTTGGATAGGGCATTGAAGCAGCCTCCCCGTACCCGATCTGGTATTACTGGGCGACAATGGCAAATCACTTAGCTAGAATGGAGGAACACTACGGATCTCTGAGGGACACTATCACTGCTGAGTCCACCCGGTCTACTACCCGTAAACTGTATACCATGTACTGCCTGCTGGTTACAGTAAAGACCCGTTGCAGAGACTTTCTGTGTCCGTGCTTCCTTATGAACTGTCCGTCTACACTACAAGGTAACCGCAGCTGCCGCACAACATCTTAAGCAGCTCCAGCCTCCGGGGATCACCGCTCAGCCTGTGGGGAGCGTTCCATCTTGCTGCTGTCCATCCCCCGGAGGTTCCGCAGCGTCGGTAACGATTACCGAAACTACTGATAGGTGGCGTCACGAATAAATTAAACCCCTGTAATCTGTTCCTACAAGACGTCTTCAACTTTTGATCTGCACTACACCGGGCCCCACTACCGGCAGGCGCGGCCCACCCGTGACAAGGAGGAAGGAGCTACAGCCTGTCTAAACCAGAGTCCCGGCCACGGTGAGTCAGAAAATGGCGTCATGAACAGGATACGAGCAGGCCCGTTACCCAACGGGTATAATGTGCTTAAAAATGACTTTATTGTCTACAATTTGGACTTTGTTCATCCCTAAAAGAACTTTCCCGCCTTTTCACCGTGGGCCAAGATGGCGCCCAAGATGGCGTTCCCGCCACAAGAATCCACCACGTGCAAGCCCAGGAGTGAGTCAACCCCCCCTCATCGTGGGAGGGCTAAAGACAAAAGGCGCCAAACTCTTTGTCCGCCCTGATTGCTCGAATCAACCATGGGGGCGGACCCCAAAGACTTTTCCCACCATTGGACTACAAAAGCCCAGAGGAAATGGGAGTGTCACAGACCTTCTTTACCAGCTCTCTACCAGAACGGTTACCGGTTGAACGGGTGTGGTTCCCTCCGAAGAAGAGAATGGCCAGCACGAGACTCCAAGACTTAATGCGGGAGGTCGAGGTGGAGGACAGAGCAGCCATCGGCCAACCTGGTCCGGGTCCTGCCCTTACCATAGACGGCAGCCCCGACTTTTGGCTAGAGGCTCTGCAAGACCTCCGGGTGCGGTTACTAGAGACTGTGGAGTGGACGATTCGCAGCTGGAGTGCGACCCTAGGCAGAAGACTCCATCATGCGATGCAGCAGAGCCGACCGGGTACAACTTCTCCAGGCCCAGACGACATCGCCAGCTTCTCAACCGCCTCACCGTCGCCCACCACCTGTCCTGCTTCGTCACCGGAGCCCATAGACTGTATCATTCCTGTGGAGGCCACAGCTCGGCCCGTTCCAGCGATTGAAACCGCAGCCGACCCCGTTCCTGAGCCGGAGCTTCCAATACGCTCCGCCGAAGAAGCCGACACATACCTGGTTCCACCTGCGGAACCTGCGACTAGTTTCCACACTACAGAGACTGTCGCCTGTTTCTCCCCCGAACCGGAGGCCTCCTCTGCAATTACCGAGGCCTACCTGGTGACCGGGATCGAAACACCACTTCCCGCTGCTACAGAAGAAGAGGCAGGCAGCCTGGAAGTCCTGCACAACGACCCTGAGGAGAACTTTGCAGCACAGCCACCCATCGACCCAGAGGATTCCGTTCCATCATCTCCGTCAGCCGAGCAGCCCAACGTAGTCATCGAAGGAGAGGTCGAGGAGGATGACGACGAGATCTACAGCCCAGCTGAGGACCTCTACACCGGGTTCGCCTGGGGAGACACCAAGGATCCTTCTGCCGGGCGATCTGCTCGGGTACACTGGTCGGGTGCCGCCGCAACCACATCTTCTCCGGTTCCGTTGAACCGGGCTTTTCTACAGACTGCCCACCAAGCTCGAGCTGTTCAACAACCATCACGCCGTAGTGACTGTATCCACACGCCGCACCACTCCGACGAAGAGGTACGTCGTATCCGAAGGGAGGAGTGGCACGTTCGGCTGCACGCCAATATGCAGGCCCGCGCTGAAGCCCGCCGCCAATCTCCATTGCCTGAACAATTCCGTAAAACCGGACGGGTAAGCACCTTCAACTTATCCACCGGGTGGGGATTCGTAAGGGAGGAGGGTGTGAGTACCGAAGTATTTGTGGGGCGCCGTGATGTGGAATCGCACCTACCGCGAGGTCATCCAAACCGAGACTTGTATAGAGGGGACATTATAACCTATGAGCGATATGTATGCTGTGACGGGTGGTTCGCTATACGAGTCCGGAACACTGCCCTCAATAAGTGACTTGTTGTTTGAACTTTTCACCAAGAGACTTCTTCCTGTGTGCAAATAACACCGCGACTTGGCGGCTACAGCCTGAACTTTTACCTAAGGACAGCCGACCGCCCGCCGGGTCCGCGCAATGTGTTAACCTGTTACCTTACCGCTTCACTTTTATGCCATATAATGACTTGTCATTAATAAAAGTGTTTATTACCTGTTATAAAATACAAAAACCTCTGTAATGTGGGTAGTGTGACGCTTGGGGACAAGTGTATTCAACCAAGGGGAGGGGCGCCCCGCAACGAGTGCGTCACAAGAGGGTATTGCAGCCATAAATGTAGCCGCAATATTCTCTGACACAGCAGTGATTTAGTTAACTTTGAGATCCAACCCTGCATGCATCACCTAGAATAGAGGGCCAATCCAGGGTCCTGGTGGGCGGAGTGCTAGGGAAGTGTGTAGGGAGAACAAACACTTAGTCTACAGGAGTGTAGTCTAGAACACGAGAGAGTCTAGAACTTGAACTTGGAGTAGGAGCGGGGGCTCCGCACCCCATGCAGCCCCCGGACCGTCACCGGTCGGGTGTCAGCACCTGAGGCCTTACCAACCGGGAATGGGCATCATCACACGGGTTCCTAAAAACTCCCGTGCCCCAAACCACAGCCGGTTCACTGGTACCGAAGCTGGCAGCAGTTCACCTCCATTCACCTCCTAGAATGGAGGAACACTACGGATCTCTGAGGGACACTATCACTGCTGAGTCCACCCGGTCTACTACCCGTAAACTGTATACCATGTACTGCCTGCTGGTTACAGTAAAGACCCGTTGCAGAGACTTTCTGTGTCCGTGCTTCCTTATGAACTGTCCGTCTACACTACAAGGTAACCGCAGCTGCCGCACAACATCTTAAGCAGCTCCAGCCTCCGGGGATCACCGCTCAGCCTGTGGGGAGCGTTCCATCTTGCTGCTGTCCATCCCCCGGAGGTTCCGCAGCGTCGGTAACGATTACCGAAACTACTCATAGGTGGCGTCACGATCAAATTAATCCCCTTTAATCTGTTCCTACAAGACGTCTTCAACTTTTGATCTGCACTACACCGGGCACCACTACCGGCAGACGCGGCCCACCCGTGACAAGGAGGAAGGAGCTACAGCCTGTCTAAACCGGAGTCCTGGCCACGGTGAGTCAGAGTCTTCCCTCCAAGCCTAGAGGCTAGTTCAGCCCCTCTGGACTGATCCCACTACTTAAAGAGGATCTGTCACCAAACCAGGCATGGTGATCTAATTACAGCACTGGATGCAGCATGTCTGCAGTATGCAGACAAGGGGTCCCCAGCACTTGAGCAGCCCTGTACCCCGAGATAATACACTTAGAAAACTTACATGCTACA